>SRPX01000017.1:0-110646 GCA_018360215.1 Claviceps spartinae | reverse complement strand
TCAGCCTCAGCTTCATCAATTTGGCTGCGATCAACCCACCAATGAACATGGTAATCGCTGGCTTGAAGGACGCCAGAGGTGCGCCAAAGCTCGGCGACTCGGTGGCTGCGATGATGAAGATGAAGACGAGCTCATTTTAAACTTGAAAGCCCCGATGGAAAGTAAGTAGTAAAGGTTGAAGATCGAGACCGCGATGTTGTGAATACATGCATTCGAAAGCTGTGATGAAAGAAAAACAAATTTTGTTCACGCGACGCGCTGCGTGATGGATGCTTACGGTTGGTTTACCTCCAATTTCCAAAGGGCACTAAACAGATGTATGTACCGCGCTAGTAGGGGACCTGAACCAAGCTATACCGTTTTAGGAAATTTAGGGTGGACGTGGAATAGTTCTTGGGGGAAGTTAATAAGGTTTCCCCATGGCCATCACTTGCAAGTTGCAATCCTTCATCGGCAACTTCTGTCTAAAAGCGTCTAAAAGCCAATGAAGCCACCCAATGGAATGCACGCCTCGCTTAGCGGCAGAGCAGCCTACCTATTGCGCATCCCTGTCCGCTACCTTCGCCATGATCCGCCGCTCCCGAGATCAGAACGCGCATCTGCTGTCTTGTTGGTCCCGGGGGAGGTGAAACAGAGAAAGACGGAAGAAACAGAGGAATACCTACGGAGTACATGTGTACATACATACATACACCCTACTCCGTAGGTACATATGTACCTACGGACCCATTTAGCCGCGCGGGCTAGGTGTCGCACATATTGACATGAACAGGGGTGAGCATCCGACGATGGAACGGCTTGTGAAAGAAAAAGACATCTTCAGAAGTTTAGAAAGGTGGCTCGCGGACCAGATCGACTGCCGAGTTGCGGGATGTGTTGGGCCGGGGCCACAGAGCGATCAACGACGGTGTCTTGTGCTCGCAGAGCTCTTCTCGATTGGTTCGTCCTCTTATAATCCGCTTCGGGCATTCCGGGGGGGACGCCAATTCCCGTTAGAACAGGTAAGTACCTAATTAGTAAGGTAGGTATGTGCATATCAGTACAGTACGCGGCACGCCAACGCTCCACGCATGTGCAGAATGCAGAATGCTGAGCAGATGCCATCTGGTCTGTTTCTGCGGGTGGACTGTTGTGATCTTCCTTCCCGGAACGCATTCAGCGACAATCTCCATCTTCGACACCTCCATCTGCGACAACCTCCCTCTCTACGCTACTCTGTACACCTGTTCAAATCGGCTCCCTTTGCTTCCCTTTGCCCCCTTGCTCCTCTACGTCCCTTTGCCCGTTCACTTTCTCTGCTTTCTTGCTCTCTTTCAAGTTCCACGAGTCGCAATTCCCTTGACGCCTGCATGGCCAAGTCGCTTCTCGTCTGTTTCCCTTCTTTTTTGGTCGTCTTGGACCTTTAACGATACGCTCGTGGCCTCTGTGAGTTTGGCGTCCGGCCTACGTAGCTATTTGCCACTCGCTAGCTCTGCCCACCTGTGACCTCAGACCTATACAAAACGGCCGCCAACGATTCTTCCGTTTCTTTTCGCAACTCGGCGGCACCATCTGGACTGCTCCCCGCGTCTCTTGGCAGCCTTGGCCATTCGCCCGGATGATCGACACAATGGCTGCACCACGCTTTCTTTCCAAGAGAGGGCTTCTGTCCCTCCTTGTCGTCTTTTCATTTATCGGCGTCGTGCTACTCAGTGCGAAGAACATGGGCCAGTTTTGTGAACCGGGAAGCTACTGCGACACGTCTGGCTTTCGCAATAAATTACCCAACCTTGGAGGCCACATCGCAGGCGGCCAAGCTCTCCTCGCTCATGGCGCGATTCCTACCGACCGCCCAAATGTCGCCCCCGCCTACAAAGCAATTGCGCTCGGCGAATGCGCCAACTTTCCCAACACCTCCAACGTCTTGACCGTCATGAAGACCGGCGCCTCTGAGGCGTACTCCAGGCTTCCGACCCAGCTGATGACAGCTCTGAAATGCCTCTCCGACTTCCTCATGTTTAGCGACATGAAGCAGAAAATTGGGGGTTACCAGATTTTCGACAGCCTCGACACAGTCATCGATGAGGTCAAGCATACCAACAAGGATTTTGAGCTGTATCTCCGACAAAAGGAGTGTCCCGTCGACCAAGGAGAATGCAACAAGCATTTCGATACGGCCAAGCAGGGATGGAATCTGGACAAGTACAAAAACATCCACATGGCCGAGAAGGCGTACAGGATGCGGCCCGACTACGACTGGTATCTCTTCGTCGACGCTGATACCTATGTTGTCTATCCAACCATGATGGAGTGGTTGAAGAATCTGGATCCTCAGAAGCCGCACTACATTGGCAGTGTTGCCTATCTGGGCCAGCTACCTTTTGGACACGGAGGAAGCGGCTACCTTGTTTCCCAGGCCGCCATGCATGCCATGTTCCACGGCAAGGAGAATGTCGCCAACAAGTATGATGAGCCAGTTCAGCACGTGTGCTGTGGTGATGCCATGTGGTCGCAAGCGCTCAAAGACGAGACTGGCATCGAAGTCGTCAATGCAGTGAGTTCCTGATCTGTCTGACTTTTGTTTTGCAATAAGCTTTCTGCAGAACACAGAGGCGGCATACACGCTTTGTCATGTCAGGTGGCTAACGTCTGATAGTGGCCCATCATCAACGGCGAAAAACCCCATACCATTCCCTACGACGATAACGAATGGTGTCAACCGATCACCACCATGCACCACGTAAGCGCCGAAGAAATTTCGGAACTTTACGCCTTCGAAAAAGAGCGCAAGTTTGAACATCCCCTTCGCATCAAAGACCTATACCACAAATTCGTGGGCTCGACCCTCAAAGCCGCCCGACCCGACTGGGATAACCTCAGCGATGACGTCTTCTACCTAAACGAAACCCTGGGCGACTACGCGGAACACGAGCTCAAACGAGCCAAGAAGGACGATCTGAACGACGAAGAAGCCGTGGCCTGGAGAAGCTTTGACGACTGCAGGAACGCTTGTCTGAGCCGCGACGACTGCTTCCAGTTCCGCTACCAAAACCACCTGTGTGCGGTTGGCCACAAATTGAGGCATGGACATCCGACCAAGACAAACAAGGATGACTCGCAGCGGTATATGAGTGGGTGGAATATGGCCAAGATTTCGGATTGGATCAAGAAGAAGGGGGAGTGTGACTCGCCGTTTAAGTGGCCTATTCGGGATAGTTGGCTGTAATGAGAGAGGTGGTCTTTTCTTGGATTTACAGTTTTGGAGTGACGCACACACAAAACACACACCCACACAGGAACATGCGTCAAGGCGACCACGACTCCTGATGTGTTGGGCCCAAAATTGGTGCCAATCGAGGTAATTCACATCTCGTGGAGACGCCCAAGGCGTGTTTCTCTTTTCGGGAAGCACATGATACATATACCGCGTTGAGCCTGCAGCGCATGGCCCCGGTTTGAACGAACTGCTTTCACAGAGGTGTAGACACCTTTTTTTCTTCTTTTCATTCTTCGCGTGGCTTTCTTCACCTTTTTGCTTTTTTGGCTTTACGTTTTGGATCTTGTCTTGGCTCCTTTTTGGAAGCATTAATGTTTAGGGCATTTCTTTGGACCGGGGCTCTTTCTTGTTTCTATTTATGGGATTTGGGGTTTCTGTTTAGACTTTCTTTTGGAGACTTCACACTCAGGGTACATGCACACTTTTTGGATAAATAACATCCTCCTAACAAGGTCCTCCGCAAAAGACAAGGGCTGGGGTTTTACCGAGTGTGTGTTTTGGAAGACGACAGGTGGGTAATGGGACAGCACTCAGCACACCACGCCACACAGAGACACAGCATGGCACATGCATAGATTTGGGACAGTACATCAACATAGAGGGAGGAGTCAAAGGCGAGTAGGAGGAGAGCAGCAAGGATGGAAGAGAGTAAGAGTGAGAGTGAGAAGCACATACCTGTGGCCTGTGGTCCACGGCATGGGAAAAACATGCACCAGGGGGGGTGGCATGGCAAGATGGGCAGCTTTCATTGTACAATATGGGAAGACCTAGGACCTTGTGGACAACGGTTCCTTTGTGTATCACTGCGCAGGGCCAGGCGTTTTCATCTTTGAAGGGCGGCGGGATTGAACCTAAATAATGGGATCGATACAAGTGGAGTTTTCAGAGAAGACAATTTCAAAAATATCCAACTCGGTTGTTTCCATCGAAAGACTACTGTCTTGGTTTCGCCATGGAATCCTTTCCCTGTGGTTAGGTTAGCCCTACCTAGATATGCTGCTATGCACAATGCAATGCAACGTCGGTTCCTGGTGTCTCTCCGACACGGCATGACGCCAGCATGCTGCAATGCACAGTCACGTCAATCTCCTCTGGATGCTACGTCATATGCCCCCCTTATTACTGCATCCTCCTTCAGCCTTGAGGGGCGTATGTACCTATAATCTGATCACTAACTCAACTCGCACACTACCTCGCACAATGAAGAGGCATTGGGAGTTACCGCGTCTGAAGTGGGCGCACATGTGCTATTGCGCAAAGAGATTGCCAGATGTTTCGATCACGGGCATCGGCACCAAGGGGTAAGGAGATTGCCGGACGATCATTGGGCGGCTGGGCTGGAAGCGGGGAAGGTGCCACGAGATTGGGCTGCAGTGCGGGAACTTGTGCAGTGCGTGCTCAGTGCGTGCATAGGTACCTAGGTATACATGATGGACACGTGGGAACAGAGAGGCTGTTCACTGTTCAGTGTCTACTGCCGTCATTTGTGTGATTTGTCTGTTGTCTATCTGTCGTCTATCTGTCGTCTGTTTTTCGTCTACATGTCGTCTAATCGTCGTCCTCGTCGTCTGTCTGTTGTTTTATCCAGCGCGGCACCTGCCAGCCAACACCCCACTCTGGACGGCACCGGACGAATCAGGACGAAGCAGGACAGCCCCTAGAAGGCGTTTGGTGACGTTCTCCCGCCAAAAAGGCGCAGGAACGGCGTGGCGTATTAGCCCCCCTCGTGCCTTCTACGGAGTACATCTCGCTCATCTCGCACGTCCCCGTTGCCGGCTCCAGCGCAAGCTCTAGCTTCACCTGCAGAGGCCCACCGACTCCCGACTCTTCTTTCTCTTCCTTTCCCTTTCTCGCTTCCTGCATCTCGTCACTTTATATCTCTTTCGCCTCCCGGAACGCAACCTCCCGAAAGGGCCTCGACGTCTGCATCTTTCAGCTCCCGGATTGCAACCCCCCCGTCAGATTCGCCCGTTTATATCCCTCAGCGTCACCGCCGTTACGTTGCTCCGACCGCGACTTACTGCATCGTTTACTTGTTACTGGCATCCGGCTTCGTCTCCATCGAAACCCGTCTAAGCGTGTTCGACCAGCAATACATAGCTCGGATCTCAACTCAAATTCACAATGACTGACGCTGAGCTCGATCGTGACTGGGTCCCCAATGGTCGCCGCCCCTTGTCGTAGGTGCAATCTCGCTCTCTTGTGCCTATCGACCAATTTGTCCCATGGTCCTTGTCCCTGTGGCTGTTGAAATGTTTTGCCGCGCTAATCTTTGCCTCGCTCCAGCACTGTTGCTCGTTCCTTTTCTCAAGAGCTCGGCGACATCTTCCGCATCGACAATTCTGTCTCCGACCTGGACCAAAAGGTGAAGCAGAGGTTTGTTGTCCCCGCGTAGCATTTCTGGCACGTGTGCCTGAGCGGCCCGCTCACCCCCTTTCCTGTCATGATACCGCGTCTCTATTCAGTTTGACTGACGGCAGCCTTTTGATACAGACGCGAGAATGTGGGCAAGACTACGCAGGAGCTTGCCGAGCTGGAAGCTCGCCTCCGTGAGATGGAGCAACGGCTCAATCGCAACAAAGGGGTAGTGCAGCCTGCCTCGCGCCCTCTTGCGCCCAACGTGGCACCCCCACCTCCACCCGCCAACAAGGACGAGTCCGACAAGTCGCGACCAGGCACCGCGCGCGCGTCTCAACCAGCGCCCGGCTCTGGCAACATGCCCCCAACTCCCGGACCCAGTGAAGGTGACTTTCTCTCTCGTGCTCATCAGGCTGACGTCGACTCCTTGCGCTGACTGCTTGTTGTCTGTTGCCTCCGAATTGTAGATGGTGACGACGCGGATCGGTGAACACAACCACCCCCGCCCTAGTGTCCCGACTCTCTACCGCTGCATTCCAATTCCGCTACGTCGACCCTGCGAGCTGTTAAACAGCTGAAACATTCTCCGTTGCTTCTTCTTGCGCTAGCGCCCACCTTGCAGGACCCCCCACTCTGTGGTTTCGTCCGCACTTGGCGCCTCGATTCTCTGCGGCGACTCTGGCACTTGACATTTCGCTCTTTTCTTCTTTTCTTTGTTGCTATCATGTCGTGTTGCATCGGGCAAGGGAGACCGCCAACGCGCGAACATTATACCACTGCTCCCCGACTGTCATTCTTCCTTTTTTCTGCGTCCATCATCCAGCACGCTACGGACGAATCATCCTTGGGCGTTATTTTCTCTTGCTGCACGACATGGCGAAGTTGTCAGCCTCTCTGCGACGGAGCTGTTTATATCGGCTTGTTTGTGCATCACCTTTCATCGGCGTGAGTTTTTTTTTTTTTTTTGATTGGCATGGTGCCCGAGGGCCTGAATTCCTTAGTGGGCCGCTTTTCATGCCAGGATAAACTCGAATTGTACAAGTCTTTTTAATATTTAGATCGGGGAGACGTGGCGATACATGCCGTCCTTTGCAGCAGGAAGCAGAAGCATGTATGGGAGGCACGGCACTGTATGAATGGGAGGCGTGGGCAACAATCAGGTAGTGCTTTTTTTTGTTCTGTTTGAACAGTTGCGGCCAAGGTCATGATGCGTTTGAATTTGTATATATCACAATGAAGCTGATGACGCTTGTTCAAATGCCGAATGTTGTCATTTGCCGCTTGCTCGTCGACGTTCCTCTCCATGTTGTGCAATTGGAATGTTTGACAGAAGACATTCGCCGAGACAGAGTTCCATACACACGCGTGCTACTGTATTACACATTCTGCAGGAACGCGTCAAGTTTTCACATGATTGTACAATGTATGTCACATGCGATACTCCTGAGTCCTGGGACCTGTCCATCATGGGTTATTTGTATGTTTACAAATCATGGGTTATTTGTATGTTTACAAAGCTAATCTATCCGACAAGAGTCCCTATGAATCCATGTCAATGTGTAAACATGAGGGTCTTGTCTATTCCCTATCAACTAGCCACCTGTGTACATACTGTATCTGTAGTATGTACCGTGAGCAATAAGGACTGCTCACTCTACTCCGTAAGCAGAGGGCCCGGGGACCCAAATCCCCTAAAAAGGCAAATAAGAAACGAGAAACTATATACGGCCACGCCGAAGACTATATAACCACACTCAAAGACAAAAGTAACAAGATGATGAGCCAAAAAAAAAAGCAAGGAAAGCAAAGTGTGCATCGGAAGCCATCGGCTATTAAAGCAAAAAGAAAAGAGTGGGTTGTTCAAAAGGAAAAAGAAAAGTTCTGAGTCGTGAATCGTGATGATGATAGGTAGTGACGGCGATTAAACATCCCCAAGTTTCTTATTGGCCAGACCAATCCTGTTATTATGCACATCAAAAGCCACAAAAACGGCCTTGAGCATCACGTCTCCTAGGACATTCACGCCCAGGTTCAAGGCACTTTGCATGCCGCCCCAGCAGTAGTCCGGTTCGGATTCAATGGTTCCGTAGTTGAGGTACGGGCCTGGCACGCGGATGACGTGCTCCGTGCCAGGGAGCTTAAACATGAGATCGGGGAGGGTAGAGGCCTGCGCACAGGGGAACTTGTATGCCATGGAGAGGGTACTATTGCCCCGTACGCCCGGGATGGAGAGCCAGTATCGGCTGGCGAGAGCGTCGGGGAGAAACATGAGGGATGTGCCCGTGTCGATGGTGGCTTGGAAGGGCAGGTACATCCACACGGGGTGTTTGTCTGCCCAGGAGGTGAGGTCGAGATCAATGTCCCAGTGGGGGCTATCGGATCGAGACTTAAGCCAGGTGATGTTGTCCGAGGGGATGGACTCGTCAATGTACCCAAAGTCGAAGCGGCTGGCGGTGTCTCGGCGTAAGTCGACAGTGAAGATGGGCCGGTGAAGATATGACTGGAGGACAGAAAGAAACGTCGGGGTGAGGGGTCTGATGGAATTGGGAAGCTGCTTGGCGAGGCCCAGGACGCCGCTTACGTTGTCATCGACTTCGAAACGCGATGCCATTAACAGTGCCGACTCAATGGTCGCGTTAGGGATGTGGAAGCCGCCGAGGCGCACGTCGTCGCGATACACGATGCCTTCGGCTGATGATCCATCAACTGCAGGTAGCCGCTGTGTTAGTGATGATATGTCAAACGGAAACCGTCGAGGCAAACAGCATTGATTGATCAAGGTCTCACGCACGGTATTTAACCTTCCAGACGGCATCGTCGATTCGCTGAGCTGTATCGGATAAGTCTGGCATATATTGCGGTGCCCAGGGGCCATCTTCATTGTCACGGTAGATGGTCTCCGTAGATTGAACCCAGCTGTCATGGATCGTCATTAGCAGAGTTGATCGTTATATTCCACACGAGTTGCTTCATCGTATGCCAAGGGTCAGTATACGAACACATCTGAAGACCCCGTGTCCAAGATCATCTTGACTTTCTGCGGCGGCGTACCGATCTCGACGTCGGTGACGAAGTATTGATCTTGGAGAACAGAATGTGCTCTAGCACTGCCCTCTTGCAGGCCAACCGCCAAGTTAGTCCATCTGAATACTTGCGTTTGTCTTCAACCGTGTGTGTTGAGTCCGTAAGATGCGATCAAGCTACAGTATGCGCTTCGTACAACGTATTTAGCAGGAAGGAAAAAGTAACTCACCACCGTCCACAAGAGCACTCTTGTTAGGCAGGTTTGCCTTGGACGGACTGCTTCCCCAACGGCTATGGGCAGCAGCCCAGTCCGAAGCAAAGTCTCTCCTCTGCTCATTGCTGAGCTTCGCTTCCAAGGAGAAACTGCGCTTCGCGTGGTCCTGAGCTGGCACCACCGCGCCAAGGACGTAGACCAGCGTGCTCGCAAGGATGATAAGCGTCTTCATTGTGGTGAGAAGAGTTGGCCTGAAAGACAAGAGGGTTGAGGAGAGGATATAGGGAAAGGGTGTAAACCAAAAGACAAGAGAGTCGAGATAGAAAGGGAGGGCGCAAGACAATATATGTTTCTCCTTCTCCTACTCTAGGACAACCCCCGGAACAAACGAGTGACAGTTTCAAGTAAAGCCGCAGGCTGAGTACTGGCAAGATCTGTTTGTTTAAGCGACTGCAAACACTGGGCATGAACCAGGAAGCAGATATAAAAAGGAGTGGACTCAGAAAGAAAGTATAAGAGAATGGACAAATCCAGAAGTGAGTGTAAATTTAGAAGTGAAGTGTTTGGATAAAGCACAAAGTAAACCAAACAGGAAGATCAAGGCAGGCAGAGAACAAGAAGAATGCTGATTACGAAGACAAGAGTCGTGCGTTTCAAGACAGGTATCAGCGGAGCCTTTCCAGCCGGTGGCAGCTGCCGTGGGAAAATCGGACTACATTAGTACATAAGACCAGAGGAGCGAGAAAGGCACACCAGCTGCGGGATAAGATGAGAGTAGGCGGGTGAAAAAAATGTTGCGTTACCCTTTTGGCTTGTGGGATGCTCATGTCTTGTGTCTGGCGTCATGTCTGGCGTCGTATCGTTTCATCTGGTCTTGACTCTTGCGTGACTGGCGACAGGCGTAGTATCCCTTCATTTGCATCCAGTATGGACCATTAGTCGCAGGCTGCAGCCGTCTAAGACAGTTTCACGACTCACAGGGTGAGACCGATCGCACAGGAACAGACTATGAAATACGATCGGCTTATGTAGTCCAACACCACGAGCCCACTGGTATATATACCTCTAGGCTCTTAGAAGATGCACAAAAAGTTGAACAATACAGATCCGTTTACAATCTGATTCCCTTTCGAGCCGATACCCGCGGTTCGCGCTCCCGTCCATGTAAAATGGTAACAATGTATGCGATGTACTTCATCAAGTCGACCCTCAGTTTCCCCACAGACGAATCTCGTAAGAAAGGACGTGCCCCTGAGTCACCACAATATGAACCACATCACATACATCCAAGTTCCAACTAAAAAGTTAAACATTGAAGCTCTATTTTTGCTCGCTGCTCTACCCATCTTTTATTTTGCCTCACCCTCCTCCCAAGTTGTACATGTATACATTAGCAAATCATCATCTAGCCATCCATATTTCCTACAACTCATCATGCCCCGGCTTCTCCTCCGCCCCCGTCTTCGTATCCTCCTTGTCCTTATCAAAGAGATCTTCTCCATCCATCTCCTTAATCTTCTTGAGAAGTTCCTCCATTTGCTCCGGCGTGACGCCGTCCTTGCCCCCCGCTGAACCGCCCTTCTTCGACTTCCCGGTGGTCTTCTTCTTAGCATTCTTGCTCGCCTTCTTGGTCTTGCTGTCAAAGTTGCGCACGCCCTTGAGCGCCAGGTCTAGACTCATCTTGTCGAGCTTGCGCGTCTTTTCGCTGAGGTCTTTGACAAGGAGGACTGGGTTGTCGCTTCCAGATAGTTTGCTCTGCTTCTTCTCCATGTCCTTGAGCCAGTCCTCGGTTGACTTGCGGAGTGTGTCGAGTTCCGTGAGCTCTTCTCTGGAGAACAGAGGGGCCACAGGGCCAACGGGCTGTGCTTCCGCCTCTTCGCCCTCCTTGGGCTCCTTGGTCTCCTCTGTATCCTTGACCTCCTTGTCGTCGGCATCGTCTGCTTTTGTCTCAGACGAGGCTGAGTCCGTTGCTGATCCGCTTGCGCTCGCCGCAGAGGCAGTGGCTTGCCACTGCTCATACTCCGCCATAAGCTTGAACTCCGTCTCAGCGTAATCGCTAATTCGCTTCATCGTGTCTCGGAGCGACGCCACCTTGGCAGGTCGCTTCTCGGCTTCGTCGATCCTAGTTTGGACAGGCCCCACGATATCCTGGAGAATCTTGAGCTTCGCCACGAGAACATCCCTAGTGGCCTCGGCGCCGTCTTCGTACAACCAATCACCAATCTCGCTGGCCTTGTCAGCCAGTGTGGTACGCTCCTTTTTGGTAGAGGCAGCAATGAAGCTCTCCGAATCAAGAAAATCTCGGACCTTGTAGGTGTATCCTTCGAGTTGGTTCAGAGCTTCCTCGCGCTGGAATCGAGCTTTGTCCGAGGCGGCGAAAGCCTTGAGCCTATCCTTGACCTTGATCAATTCAGTCTTGGACAGACCTGGTACGCCGGTCTTCTCTAGCTCGATCTCAACTGGGATCGATACGACCTGCTTCTTCTTGACCTCCTTGACCTCCACAGCTGGCGTCGATGCCTCTGTGGCACCCGAAGAGGTTGCAGATTCGACTTCATCATTAGGTGATGCCGGAGGTGTACCTGACGACTTGGCATCCCCCTTCATGCCCTCTTCAGAGCCATCGGATTCACCTTCGACGTCGACCTTGTCACCCTCACCGTTGAGAGGCTTCTGCTCTTTCTTGCCACCAAAGCCAAAGAGGTTCTTAACGCCGTCGACCAAGCGCTCCTTGACAGTCACTTCGGCCTCGCATTCAACAGCAGCCTTTGCCACCTGGACTTCGCTGTTCTCGGCACTAAGCTTGACTCCAAGCTTAAAGACAATATCGGATTCCACACAAGATGGATACTTCTCCTTCATGGCAGCCACCGTCGCCGTCAAGTTCTTGGTCACCAAGGATGCGGTTTCCCGATCTTCTTCACCGACCTGTTGATAGAATGTAAGTTCAAAGTCTTTCTGGTCCTTGAACGTCATCTCCTTGGGCACTCCGCCAAGGGGTGAGCTGGCAGTCCACAAACGCTGTCTCTGGGACTTGTCACTCTTGGCTCGCTTGAGCCCTGAGGCGTACATGGGTCCTTCGGAAATGCGAATCTCTTTGACACGGAAGCTTGGGCTGAGCTCGGCGGCGCGGAACCCGGCACCGAAAACGGCAGCCTCGTCGGAGTTGACATTGGATCGAATCTTGTCCGCTGAGCCAATGGCCTTTTCCAAAGCCTTTTGCACCAACGGTGTGCGCGTGACACCACCGTGAAGGATGACCGAGGTCAAGTCTTTGAGGTCAACCCCAGATGCCTTGATGGCCTCATCCATGACAGCGCCTATTCTTTCAGCGTGACCCTCAGCCATTGTCTCAAATTCAGCACGAGTAACCTTGTACTTGAAGTCCACCTCCTCGTAAAGGCCCTCAAAACTAGCTTGAGTGTTTTGGTTGGCACTCAGCACATGTCGGACTCGTTCGGCTTCCTTGCTAATCTTGGCCATGGCACGTCCATGTGCCTTGAATCCTTGCTCAGTGGCCGAGATCTTCTGAGCTCCCTTGGAATCGATGAACTGAGTAACCATGTCGTCCATGATCAAGTAGTTCAGTGAATCGCCGCCCAGCGTCCTGTCCCAACCGCTGCCCAGAACGTGGACTTCCTGAACAGTCTTGTTGAACTTTCCAATATCCTTGACAGTGCGGCTCTGGAAGCGCAAGACGGAGGCGCTGGTCGATCCAGCACCCATGTCGAAAACAACGTGGTATTCAGGCTTTTCGCCTGCACTAATATTGGGAAACTGTCGACTGGTAGCGTAATTCAAGCCCACGGCTAACCCATCACTGACCAGACTCAAGACCTTGAGGCCAGCCAACTCAGCCGCCAACTGAACGGCTCTCTTTTCTTCCAGAGTGTAGAAAGGAGGGACGGTGAGGACGACGGATCGGACTATAGAGCCATCTCCAGCTGTAGCTTCGGCATTCTTTCGCACGCTTTGTAGCTCCATCGCCAAAAGCTCCTCGACCGTCCACGCATCCTCTTCCAGAGACAATGTGCCAGACTTGAAGGACGCTGTGCCCCGAGTGGAGTGAGCCATCAGTTGAAGCGCCGGGTGTCGAGCAGCGTATTCTTTCACGGCGGCGTCGTCAATGGGGAGGCCGAGTAGCGTCTTCAAGTTTGGGTAGACTTCGCCAGGAAATCGTGCGGAAACTGCCATGGCGTCCGCGCCGTACAATCGTTCGGGGAACTCGCCCGCCTTGAGGCCCGCCTTGGAGGGCTTCAGAGCGACTGCAGATGTTTCTTTCCGTCGTGAATCCTTGGTCAGGACAATCTCAAGGGGAATACCAGGTTTCACCAAGGCGGCTTTGATGTACTCGGTGCCCAGATCGACACCAAGCACCGCAGCCGCCGCAAAGACATGAGCAGAGAAGAAGAAGATGGCTCCGAGCAGCATCACCAATGGCGACAGCGGAGAAGACGCAGCCATGATGAATCTGTTTCTTCGTGGGTGACTCGACGCTTCGGGAAATAGTTCAGCAAGCAGCGCACGAACCGACCGCCGTCGTTGTGGCCAGGCTTGAGGAAAGACTGCTCGCGAAGGCGCGCACACGGAATGGTATCAATCGGTCTAGGAGGACCGTATGCAGTGCGTGAGAAAGAACCAATGAAGGAAAAAGTCAAATGTGCATCAATAGAGAATGAACGGTCGGACGCTTTCGCACCCATGGAGAGAAAGTCGTCGGCCTGGCAAGAGGTTGATGTGGCCTCTGCCAGTGCCATGGATGAGCCGCAAACAGGGCCCCTCGATGGGTCGTCAGTGGTCAGTGGTCAGACCGTCACTGATCCTGATACGTCCACCTGTCCTTTCTGGTGCCTTCCAAGTTCCCCCGGCCCCCCGCCAATTCCCAGAATTAGATCCCTGCCGGATGTGAGCTGTGGACACCAGCTGGCAGCCAGCTTAGCCTTTCTGCAGAGCTAAGCTCAAGTCACCAACGCCTTCAAGCTTAATTCTTGATTAGGTATGTGTACAAGGAGGTACCTACCTGTTTTTAATGTTCCACTTGACTCGTGACGATCAGTGCGATTTAAATTCAAGGCCATGCATTATTCTCCGCCATGGCAGTGCCAGTATCAAATTCAAGGCTGTCGTATTGTTCTCATGTCTTCCTCTTTTACAAGCCCAACTAGGCTCTTGAAACCCCCTCACAGGGAATCTACACATACATTTCTGTCCCAGATACGAAGCCAAATGACGGATGAGACCGTAGCCAGCATCGTGGAAATCAGCAGCTAGCTGGGCTGATTATTCTCATAGACTCCAAATCCGTTGCAATGCGATACCCCCATGTCCGTTATTTGTCCTGGGCTTCCGCGTGAAACCAGCTAAAAATCCACCAAACGCCGCCTGATATGATGTACAGATTGCGCCTTGCTGTGCTTGCATTCAAGGGTTTGTAATATGGCAAACCTTTAATGAAGGCACTGAAGCAAAATCAAGACGCTTCTTCGTTTCGCCGAGGTCGAGGAGGCACTCCGCCCCGTCCACGGCCTCGGCCACGCCCGTCTCCACGGTGACCGCCGCGGCCCCGGTACTCTCCCCGTCCACGACCTCGCCGGTTTCCACTGCCATCAGATTCTTGACGGCTCTTGTTACGCTGAACCGAGTGAAATCCATCATGGGTCCCGTTAGGGGAAGAGTGCGGTTTCTGAAGTTGATCATGTCAGTAGCTACTAGCGCGCCAGAATGCCATCCTTTAACCAAATGACCATGGGTGTGATCTTACCTGAGAAGCTGGCTTGGGCTGGTCATCAGCCCAAGACTGCGATTGCTTGGCAGCTGGAGGAGGGCTGCCATTTAGCCCGCTCCCTGCCTTCAACTTTCGATCCTGCGAGACACCGTTCTTCGCCATCTCTTGGGACTCGGCCAAAGCCTTGGCAGCATCGTCAGTGACAGTGACGCCGTTGGTAGGTCCCTCTCCGTCGACATGCCCATTGACTTGCCCGTTGAGATGCGATACAGCTTGTGTACCGACTGTAGGCGCTGAGGCAGCATCGGTCACAGTTGCCTCGGCAGCTACTCCTTCCGGCTGCAGAGAATCTTCATAGAGGGGAGACTTGGACTCCTCAGCTAAGGACTTGACGATGGCATCTACAATCCCTCATCAGTGGAAAGCTCTTGGAACATGAAAACAAGGACAATGGAGACACTCACAACTCGTCTGCAGTGTCTCGCCGGATACATTCAACACTTTGTCATCGGTCCCGTGCACGAGCTTCAGCATTGACGACACAGCATTGTCGTCACCTGTATAGATAGCCATCAGAACTCCCTCGATGGCCTGGCTTTCGGTGGACTGGTTTTCCTCCGACTCAGTCTCACTAGCTTCCTCGCGTCGGTAAGCAGCAAGTCTCAAGAATTGAGACAAGGTCAAAAAGCTGTCTCTCAAAGACTGCTGAAAGCCTATCTGGGCCTTGCTAACAGCGTCCGCCTTTTCCTTTTCAAGAGACTTTTTCCATTCGGCCTTTTCCGCTACTGCGCGCGATCGGTACTGCTCATGAATTTTCTGGTATTGCACCAACTGCTCTTCCAGTTGAACCAACTGAGCCTGCAAAGCTGGCTTCTTCTCGATCTGAGCTTTCTGGTCTGTATTGATGATTCTGGAACTGACCAGTTCATCAAGCGGTATACCAGCGTGCTGACTCAGGATGGAATCGGTCTTGGAGGCGTTCGTCTTAAGAAACATCTACTTAGCATCCATACCAGGTCAAGTCGTAGAGGCCTGGGGCCTTGGCTAGATCGACTTGCAAAGTGACTTACGATCTTTTTGTTCAAGTTGCGGATGTTTCTGTAGTAAACTCTGTCAGCCTTTTGAAGCTTCAATATAGACCTGGGTAGATGGCACGGTGCGTGTACTTTTGCAACTCTCTGATGTACGGGCTCTCGTAGCCCTCGTCTTGTCTATCGGTAGCAGTGGCAGAGCCAGCACTAGATGCGGAGGACTTGACGCTTTCACCATTTTTGGCAAGCTTCTTCTTGGAGCCTTTAGAGGCGGGCTGAGTCCCGGTCGTAGCAGCCATTTCTGATAATACTGGACGTTGCAACAAAGTTGTGGGAGAAGGTCGTGGAGGTGTTGGTGACGGGCCAGGGTCTACAGGCCAGCTTAAATGCGTTCGTTCGTCACGGGATGTGAAAAGCTGTGGAACGTGTAGAGATAGCGGGCGGCGTGTAGGTAAGTTCTCAGGTGGATTGTGATTCGAAGAGGGGAAGATGGAGGAGAAGAAATGCTTTCAGACGGCGAGACGGAAAGGGTGCTGTTTTATCACAATCCAAGCAGCTCATGCAGGAAACGCGTGCGACTCTGTCTGGTCTGGGCTGCCTTGGATTTCGGCGCCTGATGCTACAGGCACCGCTTCGCTCCCTTCACAGCTGAGCTGGCGGCTGCTGCAGCCTGCATGTGCCCACTTCTGGAAGCAAACAGAACCACCACAGATCACGATTCACTACACCTGCCGAATCTGACGAAGTCTGGTCTATGGCACGCGTCACAATACTGTAATTACTTCGCAAAATCACATACCTTTCACCATTTACTGTTGCTCCAATTGCCTGTCTTTTATCCCGCCCAAATTTCATACCAATCATGTAATGTGCAGCGCACGCTATCCGTTGGTCTACTGAGCTACTCTATCGTATGCATGTACCGTATCTCGCGCATTGCCTGTCCAGCCATCTGTGTCCGAGTTCGGAGCTGCCAATCCGTGAATCGGCCTTCATTGTTCAACGCACGTTCATCTAGCGTCACAAAGAAATGCCGTTGCAGCCAATATGTTGCTCACATGTGTCGTGGAGCCTGTAGCCATGCAGTCATCAAATCCTATCAAAATGGCCTGCACTACTGCCTATCCGGAGTGAATGTATGAAGTCGGTGAAGCGTTCATTTGCGCTGGCGCAAGTCTCCAGCATGTTGAATTCCGAGACGATTTGCTCCAAGCGGCGAGACTGTCTGTGAACAAACGGCGTCCGGTGTAACTATCAAGATTTAATATAGGCGGATCTCATCGCCAAAGGCGAGCTATCTCCGATCCTCAAAGCGGCATCAACACGCAAACAAAGGTTTACAGTTCGCCGGCTTCAATATGCCTTTGACATGGCGCTGGCGGCAAGGCCTGACGCGGCTTCCTTCATCCCTTGAATTTGGCCAGCGTATCCTTCATGAATTGATTAGGAAACTTGGGGAGTCATCGTTAATGAGGACGATAAAAGTGTGCTTACCCGAGTAACTTTATTTACGCTTCTCGCTGTCAATCCTCGCTCGCCGGACTGCTTTGCAAAGATGGCGGCTTCTTTCACAAGTCTATCATCACGCAAGGAGGTCAGTGGGTAAACCTTTGCTCGACTGCATGCAAACTGGCAGCAGGTATGAACAATGAGCTTCTTCAAAGGAGGGCGCATACGTTTCCATGAAAAGGACGTAGTTGAGAAAAATCTATCGGCTCTTGTCAGTGACTCAGTGTTGTGAGTCCCTTGCGGGATCGCGCGTCGGTGCTCACGGTGACATCTGCATTCTTCGACATGGTCATGTTCGAATGCGCCTTTATGACTTTCTTGACCGTGGCCCTTGGGTAGGCCTTCTTGCCCATGGCCATGATCCTTGTATTGACGCTGCCAGCAGCAGCTTCAATTCAGCAATGGAGCGCTACCTAGGTAGGTAATGTGCCTTCGCGACTTGTCTGTGTTGTAACTTGTCACTGGAGTGGAGTTCGCGACAGGAAGAACTTAGAAACTCAAGTGCTCGATACAGTGTGCTTGTGGCAGCCTTTCACACTAACCGCACAGTGCCTTGCACCTCGAGCTTTCCCATCCTTCGGGTGGACACAAGACGGCCGTAATGGAGGGATCTCGGCATCTCGCGACGACGAGATTCCGTGTGCCTGTTCCAGTAAAACATCTTGCAGCACACGCACAACTCTGCCTAGAATGGCATCCATATTGCAGCGTCGTATGGTAAGGCAAATTGTGCATCTATCGGCCTCCCTCCAGCATCACTAACATATTTGCACAGCTCTCCAAGGAGGACGAAAAGGCAGCCGGCGACGAAGTAGAAGTTCGGAGAGAAGACCAGGACAAGATCAACAAGTTCAGTCGTCTTCATCAGCGTGAACGAGTGATAGAAGAACAGCTCAAAGAAAAGAGCGTACGTACCCCGGCGGGAGCCAACAACTCACCTCGCGAGGACACGAAACCGCGGGAACGCAGCTAACAGTTGGTCTTGCAGAAAGAAAAAGAGGAACTAGACGACTTGTCCACCGAATTGGAACTTGCAGACGAAGACGAGAAGATACAGTACATACCCTCTTCCCGGCAGGCATCCTTCCGCGAGAGCTCCAGGATTAGCGACACCTCGCGCTGACTAGCTTCTTTTTTTCATGGCAGATACAAAATCGGCGACGCATTCTTCCACATCCCATTAGAGCAAGCGCAAGAGATGCTTGAGACTGCTACGACACGGATAGACGACGAGACGAGCGCGCTGAAAGATAAAGTAAGCAATGTACGCGAGGAGATGCAACAACTGAAGATTGAGCTTTACGCAAGATTCGGAAAGCAGATCAACCTCGAGACGTAGAGACGACAGCACAAGCACAAAAGACAAAATATACCCGCATAAATGCATGTTGTTTCCTATTATGAATATTACATCACCGCCAATCATCATCCTTGTGTGTGTCCGCCTGGGTGCCAAGCGACCACTTCGCCCGACATCCGGCGGCTGGCCCCAGGAACCTAGATCATCAGAAATGGAGTTGGTGATACATAGAAAGTTCTTCCAGAGACGGAAGCTCTCCATGGTAACATTCAATAATGCAATAAAGGGGAGGGGGAATCAGATGCTGGGCATTTGCTACATGCTTCATTCTTCCCCTCGGAGGCGGACCGCTCTTAGACGTGCATTGAATAACGAAGGCCCATATCGGGCCATTGGAAGACAGTACTGAGTCGACATTGTATCTCAAATACGATCGTCCCTCCTCTCTATAGGCTACCTTGGAAGGATGATCAATTCTCGCACCCGGGCAAAGCGGCTTCATGATCCGTGAGTAGATGTGGTGAATGGGGCTTGATCATGACGATACTATATACAGATGTGCCTCTGTGCATCTATGTCGCGGCCCTTCAGTCCTGAGTGCCCAGCGCGACGCTTCTGATGGCAGCAGCATCTCCGCAACACCGTAAGCCATCCCACAGTCTGCTTTAATTGTCCTCTAAGTCGGCTTCGGTTGCATTCAAGTCCACGACGTGAAACCAGCGATAGTCGGTCTTTCTTTGTCCATCAAAATTCACTCTATATCCTACCACTCTAAGCTACCTCCCATGAGACGCATCCCGCAGGGTCCAAAACTCGTACGCCTTGTTGTCCATTCCCGCGAAGACTGCTTACAACTAACTCCATCTCTCGTCCTCCTCAGTCAGTCTCAGTCAGTGCTCTTGCCCTCGAGCCCCTCCGTAAATCCCATGGCCAGCTAGCTACATAATCTGACAAAGTAATCCATCCAATTCTTTTCACCGCTGCCTTCTCCACTGTGGAAACTACATGGTGGGCTTGTTTTGGGACGCTGGCCATGTCTGTTAGGCACTGCTCTCGCTCTACATATCTCACAACTCACAACAAGTTCTAGTACGTCGCCAAAGCCACTACCCGCAACACACCAGATTACATGCTACCTCACTAATCGGAGGACCTCAATCGCCATTTGCTTTTCCGGTCACACTTCGCTGTCTTCTCAGCCATCATTCTTGCGTAGTACCGTACAGTCAGCAAACGTTCGTGTGACCGGCTTTGGAAGTCATCAAAGGGATTGGCATACGAGTGGTAGGAGTCTTGGCAATAGTCTCCGACAGCCAGGTACCACTGAATGAACATGATTAAACCCGAAGAAGTAATATCAATTTCAGAATTTACCAAAAGAATCCATTTCGGTGAGCCTAACGTTTACACTAATGTACGTAGCTAACTAGTTTTATTCCTTGGACATCTTAACAGGCGAGTCTTTTGGCTGATCATATATGATATCTCAGCCTTGACCAGGGGCCTTGTGACACATGATGGTGATTGAATAAAAAGCAGGCGACTATGTAGTTATAACCCCTAAGATATGCCTGAATACATATTATTTGAATAGTTGACAGTGAAGTCCAACAGCTTGGCCAGATGGTGCGGCTGTAAGCCATTAGCGGGTCCTTCGATGTTTCATCGACAGTTTCGAACTTTCATGGCCGACTTGAAATTATGATAGTCGGCCAGAGTGTGAGTGTAATAAGTACCGCAAGGTGAAAGAAGTTTTCTCCACACTTTGTGTTGCTGATTCTCGTCGATCTTACTGTACAAATGAGCTCATCATCGGCTTCTGTGACTCGCGACTCGAAGGTACTTCGGGCATTGTCTTGTCCATCTTCGTGTGGTCCCCTAGCTTTGAGAGGCCGGACAAGGATTTCTGTAGTTTCTGTTTTAAAGAGATGCGCTTTGATGTTCCTGACGAAGCGTCAATATTTGTTGCTTCAGACGGACTGGGAGGAACATGAGAGACATCTCCGAGGCTTCCGAGAAAATCAGGCGCAGGCAAAGGTTTGTTGAGGTCGAGCGCTGCGACCTGCTCTCTAACTGACCGACGTTTTCTGGACTGCCTTTTCGGCCGCTCTGGATGAGAGATGAAAGCGCCAAGGATTTCTGGCACATCGCTATCATCAGCGTTATTTGACAGAACTTGTTCGTCCGCCGTCGTGTAAGAGCTTTTGCCCTCCGAGTGACCTAGATCCTTATAAGTCGGCACCCTGCTATACCCTAAATTGTCCTATCAGTTCAGGTAGCTTCTCGGTACAGTGCCATGGACGTACAACGAATCGGAGAAAGCTCGAGGCTCTCCATGTCTTGCTGGCTTAGAACATAGCTCCGCGCTTCAGAGAGAGAAGGGCTTGAATCAACACTGGGCATTACAGAGGGGTAATTTGACGATCCTTTGTCTTTGACTCCCTCCGTTGCCTGTGCATCTGATCTTGAGCAACTGGCTAATTTATCGCCATCTTCCTCGACAATTGCGCAGTCGGATGCTAAATTCTCGTGTTTCGCATCGTCTGGCCGCAATGGTGTCGCTGCCAAAGCTCCCTCAGGCACGGAGAACAGAAACTCCATGATGCTATCTACGCCACCGAAGTCATCAACTGTCGAAGAGGCATGTTGCACAGTGGAACGGTCTACCCATATGGTTTGCTCATCTTGAGGCACTGAGTTGTCATGCAACTTGATGCCTTGTGCGATGAGCCACACTCCCAAGGCGGTTTGATCGTCCCAGGCATGTGATCCGTGTCGAATATTAAACTCGCTGTCAACCGCTGGAACTCTCTCCACCTGGGAGGAGTCAAGCTGACTTGAAGGTCTGATTGATGTTGTCAGTGTCGAGCTGCGCTTCTGCTCAGGTAGTGGAGGGGTTTTTGGATCTGGGTGAGAAGAAACGCCATCCGTAGTAGACGGTATTTCCGGCTGCAGACTACATCTAACGCTGTAACAAATATCCCTATCTTGTGTGTTCGGGATACAACTTGCCGCACAGGCCCGAGAGCACTGTGAGGAGGAGAGGTCCGAATCTGGACACGACGGTACCGCACAGTCGACGACGCTGAACTCTATCGTGTCTCTAGGGCCGCTTCGAGGACTCCCCAGATCCACCACTGTGGCGAGCCTCTGAGTGCTATGGTTTGATCCAACACTGGGTGCATGGCCCTCGTTGTCTCTTTGAAGCTCATCCTGTATGCGTTTTTGCCTCAATCGCCGAACCTCGGCTCGCCGGGCCACTTCCTCGTCGCTATGACCGATGGACACTCTGGATTGTCGTCTTGAGCTCACGTCTTGAGACAAATGCTTAATCATTCTTGCCCTGATACCATCAAATGTGTTTGCTGGTGGCACCAGATCGGAGCCTCGGGCGTCTCTTGTTTCAGCATGACGGTCTGGTATTTGGCATAGCTCAGTTCCTCCGAACGGCGACACTAGGTCACTCTTCCGTTTGGCCTCTGACATTCGAGAACCCCTGGTCTTTACGACAGGATTTTTTCGTGACGTCTTGAAAATGGACGTAAAACTTGATTTTTTGAGTCGTCCTTGACGAGGACCGCAGCACCACAAATAATGCATGGTTGTCCAAAAAGCCGTTGATGGGTAATCATAGACTTTCGAATTCGAATGACACAGCTGGTCGCTTGCTGCCAAGGCAAGGAATGAAAGAAAGCACCAGCACGAGCAACTCTACACAGATCTGGTGGGTGGAGAGAAGAAGGCTGGACAAGGACGGACTTTGTCCTCAATGGAGGCAATTTTCGTATGTTCGCGCAAAGAAGATAGTCTGGAGCATGCTCGAAGCAAAACAGTGTCTGAGCAGTGAGGACATGACTACAAAGAGCTGGCTAGCTCGTCGTGATTGCTGCACCGGAAGAGTGATCAGTGAAAAGTCCTTTGGTTCATGATGTTGTTCATTCCTTCCTCTTCTGGGTATCCCAATCGCTAAGATTCATCCACTCCGAGGCTCCTTCCCAAAATCCCATTGATCCACGATTCTGCAATCTTGCCTGCGCATCGTCGTGGGCGATGTTGGTCTGCCTTTGTGCCATACTTGAAGTCTTTCACCCGGTTCCTGGAGGCCTCATGCAAGACAGGACGTTTGGCAAATGTTGTTGGTCGCCTCCATCGGGCTCTTCCGCCATGAAGCGGGTATTTCGTTATCTATCTCTCTTGGACGAAGTGGTTGTCAATCTCAATCATTCCGTTTCCATGGCAATACATAGGTAGGTAATCAGGAGCAGCATGGATGATGGAAGGCAGGCCTGATGGCGCAATTGGCAGACTGCTGTATGGATCCGCGACCGGAGCTCTCTCCTGAGTCCTACTTCTGCAGTGCCATGTATGATGTACATGCTTCCAACTGGGACGAAAGTAGTTGTGGCCCGTGGGGGCAAGAGCTGGCTCAACGGATGAGCAGCACCGCTACCTACCTCCCAGTACCGGTATCTACGTCCTTGTCCGGGCGAGGCGTGCAACGAATTTGCAATCAATGTCGAACCAATGTCGAGGCACCGTTGTGGTTCTGGTCGAGTTCTCCCGCAAGCCCAAGAGTCAAGACTGTCAGTGAGTCCAGTGAGTCGTGACCACACAATGTGAATGTACGGAGTACATAGGTACATACTTTATGTGCCTTATCGGCCACACGATTGCCCCATACCCCTGTTCACTTTACCCCACTTAGCATCTGGCCCTGGTCCGTTACTCCACTATTGGCTCTCTTTCGATTGCCGTTGCTTGAAATGCTCCCCCCAAATTGCTGTCAAAGACGTGATCAGCTCGACCCCTCCCCCGCTTGCGGCGCCGATTTTTTCTCTTGGTTTCGAGCTTGTCGGTGCCGGGGCTGGGCGGGTGCTGTTGACAGTTGCGCTGCTATTTCTTCCCCTTCTCCGCCCTCCTCCGTTCCCCCTCTTTCTCTTCCTCTCAAGCTCTTCACTCACCCCTCGTTCTACTACATACCCGTTAACAGAGAGTCGTCTTGATTTGATCGATTCACTGTGATACATATTGCTCATACTTCTGGTGAGAACTGCTGAACCCTTCTCACATTCTTCCATTTCCAATTGCGGCGTCGCTGCGAACACAGTGTCCGTTCACCCCATCACAGCTAACGTTGTCATCATTCGTGCTCTAGAGCCCCCCGAACTGTTCGATCACATTACCAGAATCCATTCGCCAAGATGGTTCAATCCGCGGTCCTCGGTTTCCCTCGCATGGGAGTTCTGCGTGACCTGAAGAAGGCCACCGAGGCTTGTGAGTGAAGCCCAACATCCTTTCCTCCCCGTTTACAACGCTCCACGCAGCAGCTGCAAGAACCGTGGAACATCATCTTCTGACTGCTTTTCTTCCTCGCAACTAGACTGGGGCGGCAAGATCTCACAGGCCGATCTCCTTACTGAGGCCAAGCGCCTGCGTCTTGCTCACTGGAAAATCCAGAAAGACGCTGGCGTCGACATTATTCCTAGCAACGACTTTGCTTTGTATGACCATGTTCTCCATCAGATTCAGGACTTTGGTGTAAGTTTAAGCCGTTCTTCTGAGAGTGTGATGGCTTAGCTCGCTGACATTGTACATCTAGGCCGTTCCCGAGCGATACACCAAGGATGGCCTCGACACTGTTGATCAGTATTTTGCCATGGGCCGTGGCCACCAAAAGGGCGGCGTTGACGTTCCAAGTCTTGAGATGGTCAAGTGGTTCGACTCCAACTACCACTATGTCAAGCCCACACTACAGGACAACCAGACCTTCAAGCTGGTAGACAGCCCCAAGGCTGTTGCTGAGTTCAAAGAAGCCAAGGAGGCGGGCATCGCTACCCGACCTGTGCTTGTTGGCCCCGTGAGCTTTTTGCACCTCGGCAAGGCTGATCGTGGCCAGTCTGTCGACCCTATTGACTTGCTCGACAAGCTTCTGCCTGTCTACGAGCAGCTTCTTGTCAAGCTCAAGGAGGCTGGTGCTGAGACTGTCCAGATTGACGAGCCTACACTCGTCTTCGACCTTCCCGCCAAGACCAAGGCTGCCTTCAAGCCTGCTTACGAGAAGTTCGCCAGCCTGGGTGACAAGATTCCCAAGCTTGTTTTCACCACTTACTTTGGTGACATTGTTCACAACTTGGATCTTCTTCCCAAGGATATCTATGCTGTTCACATTGATCTTGTCCGCAACCCTGAGCAACTTGAGACTGTTGCTGGTGCCATTGGCTCCAAGACCGTCCTATCTGTCGGTGTCGTCGACGGCCGTAACATCTGGAAGACCAACTTGAAACGTGCCATTGAGACTGTTCAGACTGCTGTGCACAAGCTGGGCGAGGAGCGTGTCATCGTTGCCACCTCTAGCTCTCTCATCCATACCCCTCACACTATCGCCAGCGAGAAGAAGCTGGATCCTGAGGTCGCTGACTGGTTCTCCTTCGCTTCTGAGAAGGTCGTGGAGATCGCCCTTATTGCCAAGGCCGTCACCAACGGCCCCTCCTCCGTTCGCGAGCAGCTCGAGGCCAACGAAAAGTCGATGCAGGCTCGCGCCACCTCGTCTCGTACCAACGACCCCGAGGTCAAGGAACGCCAGTCCAAGGTCACTCAAAAGGACCACGAGCGTCAGTCCGAGTTCACTACTCGTATTGCTGCTCAGCAGAAGAAGCTTAACCTACCCCTCTTCCCCACCACTACCATTGGATCTTTCCCCCAGACCTCGGAGATCCGTGTGCAGCGAAACAAATTCACCAAGGGCGAGATCACTGAGGAGCAGTACGATAAGTTCATTGAGGAAGAGATCAAGCAAAACGTCAAGATTCAAGAGGAGCTTGGCCTCGATGTCTTCGTTCATGGCGAACCGGAGCGTAACGACATGGTTCAGTACTTTGGTGAGCGCCTGAAGGGTTACACCTTCACCACCCACGCCTGGGTACAGTCTTACGGCTCGCGCTGCGTCCGACCTCCCATTATTGTTGGTGACATCTCCCGACCTGCCCCCATGACTGTCAAGGAGTCCAAGTACGCCGTCTCAGTCTCCAGCAAGCCCATGAAGGGCATGCTCACTGGCCCTGTGACTTGCTTGCGATGGTCTTTCCCCCGTGACGACGTTCACCAGTCTGTCCAGGCTCAGCAGCTCGCTCTTGCTCTGCGTGACGAGGTCGTTGACCTCGAGAAGGCCGGTGTCGACGTCATTCAGGTCGACGAACCTGCTCTCCGTGAGGGTCTCCCTCTCCGCTCTGGAAAGGAGCGTGACGCTTACCTTCAATGGGCCGTCAACGCCTTTAAGCTGTCTACTGCTGGTGTCGAAGATGCTACTCAGATTCACTCCCACTTTTGCTACTCAGAGTTCCAGGACTTCTTCCACGCCATTGCTGCTCTGGATGCCGATGTCCTGTCCATTGAGAACAGCAAGTCGGATGCTAAACTGCTGCGCGTCTTTGTTGACTCTGCCTACCCCAGACACATCGGGCCTGGTGTCTATGACATCCACTCCCCCCGTGTTCCCAGTGAACAGGAGATCCGCGACCGCATCGAGGAGATGCTTCAATTCCTGAAGCCCGAACAGCTCTGGATTGACCCTGACTGCGGTCTGAAGACCCGTCAGTGGAAGGAGACTAAGGAGGCTTTGGTCAACATGGTCAACGCCGCCAAGTTCTACCGAACCAAGTACGCCAAATAAATCCTCGACATGGTGGCCTTTCTTGACACCGCGTGAGGATGAGGCTATGGTCATAGCGTGTTTGTGATAAGTCATAACTGTTTTGCAAGTAATTAGGCATCTTCTCTTCTTTTCTTTTTCTGTTATCTTATAGGGATTTAGTTACAACCCTTACGAATTTCCTTTGTTTTCAATGAGCCGGATTACGATCTCAACATCGGCGTTTACAGGATGGGGGTTGACGAAAAAGATGTGTTTTTATTGCATCCCGAAATGTTTACGAAAAAACTGAGGGCAAGGGACTGGATTGGGCTGGCGAGCATTCAACATTTTATGCGTTCATCACGCATTCTGATAGGTAGTTAACCTATCTCAGATATTTCCGTAGTATGGAATACACTTGTTACATGGAACAGTGCTTCAGATGAGGCAAAATTCGGCATATGGCCTTTTGCATTGTTTGACAATGGGCGAGCTCGGGTCGTGACGTCAAGTGTTCAGCGTCAAGTATTCAGCATCAACTTACTGTCAGTTCATCCGGATACGTGAGTCCGTGACTATACGTAGGAACCAGCGAAATGCATGGTGACCAAGTGAATAGCCATGAAGAAACCGTGAACTTCTCTCTAAATGTACTATACCCGCTCCATCATGTCACGTGAGCCCGCGCGTCACTGGCGTGTGTCCTAAATCGCGTGCAGACATCAAGGTTAACTGACCTACCAAGCTGTGCATGCAAACCTTCACCTACCTCGAGTTACGGGCGAAATGACGCCAAATATTATTGGAGATTCCGATGGCGATGAAAGCGAACTCAGCTCTCCCCCTCAGGACTCATGGCATGACGCGGAACATACCAAGTCATCACCTCATGGCATCGAACACCCATCCGAGTCCACAGATCCAAGCTTTTTCAACAGTGTTTTCAACGAACAACAAAATGCCGCCAGAGAGCAAGCAAAGGATACACAAGTCACAGGATTGACTGAAGAAAGCGACGCTGCGGCGGAATGTCTATCGTTTGACCAGGGTTTCGATCGCGTTGTGGTCGCAAAAGATTCTCTTCAAAAGAGCCCTTGGGACGTACCAAGCAGCCCAGAATCCATGCAGCCGAAACGGTCCGCAAAAAGAAAGACCGAAAGCAGTACGAGAACAAAAATCACACGTGGTCTGCGACGGCAGCTGGAGGATATAGGATATAAAAGCCCAGATGATGAACAGACCACGTGGGAGCGCCTTGATAAGAGGAGGCGGACACAACGAGAGACGGGTATGGCCGATGACCTGCCGAGCACTCTCCCTGTGGAGAGTGAGGGCTCTTGTCTTGTTGCATCGGCAGTACCCACGTTTGAGCAAACAGAACAGCATTCGCCTGTGAGGACGCCGGCAGCCATTCCATCACCGACGCAACCTCTGAAACCGTGCAATATAAATCTTCGGTCTAGTGGAAGCGCAACGAATGTAAACACTCCGCGTGACGCCTGGGCATCCACGATCAGACCTTCCTATCCGGAGAGACTACGAAGCTCTGCTGTTGAAGACGGCGACGTGATTCGTGTAGGGACACCTCCACCCAGAAGTAGACGCCTTGTTATCAAAGAAGATGATGAGGATGTACGCAACGCAGACGAAGTCGCGGGGGACGGTACATGCTTTGCTGTCAAAGAAGATGATGAGAATATGCCCGCTGAGGAACCCGCGGGAGACGATGCACCACATCAAGAAGAATTTAAACCAGAACCCATACCCAGGACCACAAGGAGAACGAGAGGACGTCCCAAAAAGGCGGTTGACGCGACGGTCATGATTGAGGACCCTGAAGTGCCGGCCAGAGGCAAAAAGAAGCGAGGAAGACCCAAAAAGACTGAAAAGGTAAAAATAGGTCACGATAAGAAGATGGATGATGAAAAGGAAGCTCCTGCGGCCGTAAAGTCGGAACCTGAAGCTCAACACCCGGCTCAGGAGCCACAACCGGACCAGAACAGTGCAGACCTAGCCGTTTCCACAGACATCATAACCATGGAGACGAAAACAGAGATTGAATCACAGATACCTCCAGTAGCGTCAACGAGTCAAGCCGCTGAAGATCCAGATCGCTCTGTAAAGAAGGACGCGATGCCTAAGAAATCACACGCCGCAACTAACAGCTCCGCGCGGCAACTTTACCGGGTTGGCTTGAGCAAGAGGACGAAGATTCCTTCCCTGCTGAAGGTAATACGGAAATAAAAGAGGCTTCGTCACGGGCAATGTTCTCAAGGGCTTGACGCAAACCCTTATTCAGAAAATATAACGAAGTCACGAATGAGTAAGAAATAAGACAAAGCGATGAACGAAAGAGACAAGACGAGATGGTTCGAGCGGAAAGCAGTAAAACCACCGTCTTGATTTCGTCGCGCGAAGGGTTTACTGAAGACTTTTATTGGCATGGCAGAGAAGCATGATGAGCGACGTACACGAGACTTTAGCCGTTGCTCGAAAGGAAACATGATCAGCGGATTTATACGAGACTTTCAGCTGTTGGTCCAAAGAAGCATGATCTGCGGGCCTACATGGGACCATATCGCGGAGAAGCATGAAGGGAGATCAAGACTGGCTTGATCCGTCTGCGCAAAACGCAGCTTGGTTCGGTGCTGCTTCCATGATTCGTGGATTTATGTTTTGTGCCTACGTATATATAGCATGTATGTATATATCTATCTTGCTGGCCATCTTCAACCGGTTCCTGCGTCTTGCGTTTCGCCTCGAAAATGGCTCCTGAAATTCTGAATTACAATGGCACGTGTAAGTCTACCTAACATGGCAAGCCGACGTGTCGCGGGCGTGGCATAAGATTGTGTTGGAGGCGTTCGGTAAGATCGATCTACACGTCGATTCACATCTGAGGGATGAGCCGGGACGGGGGCCAAGTCCATTTCATCCATCGCATGGGCCGTGTGACGTGTCTCAGGCACGCGGGGAAAACTACGGAGTACAGGGGGAGAAGACGCTCAATGACGCAAGGTGAGCACTGAGGACGTCTGCCAACAGCGACAGCACAGACTTGTCGTCTCGCATTCATGCAGTCATGCAACCATGCAGTCTTGTTCTTTACGTGTTTCCTTTGTTGATGACTCGTGGGATGAACGAGCGTCGAGGCCACGATGCTCTGGTTAATTAGCGGCATTATAGGCGGGCGTGTACAAAGTTACAGGCACTCCCGCACTAGTCCGATTCTGGAGGCAATACGGAGTACATACATACATACATATGTACATACATTAGGTACATAGAGGGGTTGACCGGTGACGGAGCAGGTTTTCAGCGGCTTGGCGGGGAGAAACCGTGGACGGTGGCGCTCTACAGGCGGCAGGGGCGGCGGACACTGCAGCACCATGACTCTTGCCGGCCGCTTCGATCAAAATTTGGTCTTTCTGGAGTTGCGGTCACGACGACGGCCAACTTACGGAGTACATAGCATTATGCGAACTACTTAGAACGTGCTCAAGACTGCTTTAAGGACTGCTTTGGTCCCTGCATCCTCACGTCCCCTTGTCGTGGTCCCCGTGTCGCATTGGTCCGCCCCCTTCCTTGCTTCTCGATTTGACTTGTTGACGTGAGCACCGACAAATCTCCAATCGCCACCGCTTCGGCCCGCCCTTTTCAACACTTTCATTCTCGACCCTCAACCCTCGACCGCTCGACCCTCGAACCTGGACCCCTCAAATCCCGACCTCGAACCTAGACCAGCCGCAACAGCTCACAATGGAACACGACGGTGTTCCCAATGGAGCTACCAGCTCCCATAATCCGGCTCAGCGCTACTTAAGTACTCGCGGCGAGGACAGCGACGTAAGTATGAGGCAATGTCAACACACGTCACCAGCAGCCGCTGTACTTGCTCCGCACCCGGCCATTTTCTCACGGGCATGGCCTTCCCACCCCTTTTTGTCTGTTTTTGCAGCTCTGTACTCGTGGCAACGCGGACTTGAGAACAAGGCTCACCACCTTTTTACTTCCTAAATGTAGTGCTCGTTCGAGGAAGTTATCCTGCGCGGCCTGGCCACCGATGGCGGCCTGTACATCCCTGAGCAGATTCCCCAAGCCGAATCGTGGGAGAGCTGGCAGGACTTGACCTTTTCGCAGCTGGCGTACGAGATCCTGTCGTTGTACATCTCTCCGTCAGAGATCCCTGCGGACGATCTGCGCGACATCATCGACCGGAGCTACTCGACGTTTCGAAACAGCGAGGTCACGCCGCTTGTCCATCTCGAAGGCAAGCACTACCTGCTTGAGCTTTTCCACGGGCCTACGTTTGCATTTAAGGATGTTGCGCTGCAGTTCGTGGGTAACCTGTTTGAGTACTTTCTTACGAGGAAGAATGAGGGCAAGACTGGACGTGGTAGGCTTATCTCTCCTTTGACCAAGTCACTCCTGTGACGTTGCTGCGCTATGCAAGAGTTGGCCTACAAAAGTCCCGTAGCTAACCCTTGACAGACCGGCATCACCTCACCGTCGTCGGCGCAACGAGTGGTGACACTGGATCTGCTGCCATCTATGGCCTGCGAGGAAAGAAGGACGTTTCTGTCTTCATCATGTTCCCCAAGGGCCGTGTAAGCCCCATACAGGAACTGCAGATGACCACAGTCCTTGATAAAAATGTTCACAACCTCTCCATCGAGGGATACTTTGATGACTGCCAGGTAAATACAGGGTCGAAGCCGTTGAACAGGCCTTCCAAGGCAAGGTGACTTGTCCTAGCTAACATGTCTCGAATAGGACATCTTGAAGTCGTTATTGTCGGACCCTGAAGCCAACAAGCCCATCACCGTCGGTGCCATTAATTCGATCAACTGGGCTCGTATCTTGGCTCAAATCACGTACTACTTTCATTCATACTTCTCCCTGGTTAAGAAGTCGCCAGACTTCAAGTTGGGCGACAAGGTCCGCTTTGTCGTCCCGACGGGCAACTTTGGCGACATTCTCGCCGGCTACTTCGCCAAGCGAATGGGACTGCCTGTGGACAAGCTCGTCATTGCGACCAACGAGAACGACATCCTAGACCGCTTCTGGAAGTCGGGCAAGTACGAGAAGAAGCCCGAACCCGAGGAGGGCCAAGAAGCCCCCGCCGTTGAGGGTGTCCGAGAAACGCTCAGCCCGGCCATGGATATTCTTGTGTCTAGCAATTTCGAGCGTCTGCTTTGGTTTCTGGCGTACGAGTTCGCAAGCAGTGCCGGCATGGACGACCTATGGAACAAGAAGCAGGCCGGCCAAGAAGTAGCCAAGTGGCTCAAGGAGCTCAAGACCACCGGATCTTTTGGCCCCGTCTATCAAGACGTGCTGTCGAGCGCAAAGCGTGACTTTGACAGCGAACGCGTTGACGACGCCCAGACCGTCGAAACTATACTGGCTACCTACCGCAAACTCGGCTACATCCTAGACCCGCACACTGCCGTTGGCGCCACCGCCACCGCCCGATCCATGGCCAGCGCCGGCTCCGACATACATCACATCACCTTGTCCACCGCCCACCCAGCCAAGTTCTCCATTGCGGTCGAAAAGGCCCTCAGCGGTGAAGAAGGCTTCGACTTTGAGAACAAGGTCATGCCCGCTGAGTTCGTGGGCCTGGATAAGTTGGAGAAGCGCGTCACGGAGGTGGAAAACAATGTGGATAGCGTTCGCGAGCTGGTCAAGGCGCAGGTTGAGCAGGAACTGTCCGAGGCGTAGACTGCCATTGTGGGACTCAATTGGCAAGTGATGGATGTGCAGGAGAGACTTTGAATAGAATTACACGGCATTGCGTTATGACTTTTATTTTTCTCTGTCTTTATTTTTTTTTTCTACATTTTTACCACTAGGTGCCTGGGCGCCTAGGTGGGTGGTGGATGGTAGATGTCGATGACAGATGTCGACGGATGTTGGATGGGTGAATAGGCAGGTGGGTTGCTTCCCAATCGTCTTAGATTGTTTAAGATGGCTATCGTGCTCATCATGCTCATGATTGACCTGCCTGTGCATGCTTGCTATGTCTGATTTGACTGGTCGGGTTCTGTATTGTGGTATGTACGTACGTCGTAAGTTTGATCCATCACCATGCCAACCCTCGAGTAAAAGACGCCTGCGGAGGAATGTGCCAAGTGCCCTGCCACATGCTACCCAAATATCAAGTACGATTCACGAAAACGCTGTTTGTGAATACATATGTACGGTATTCCCCGTTTCTGCACTGGCGCCGCAGCATCGTGGTCTTCTTTAACATTGTTTGATTTGACGCGCGGACAAAGAGGCGATAATGTGACGTGCCCATTCGACATGCGTCTCCAGGTAGGGAGGCTATACATTCCAAACATTCGAGGACTGAGATGGATCAGCAGCAAGGCCATGTGTTGGCCCGTCTTGCGGCTTCTTTGGACCGTATCATGGGGGAAGAGACGTCATTAATCGTGGCAGAATGCACAGAGGGTGTATAGATGTAGTATCCAACGAAAGGAACCAGAAAGTCTCACTCAGACAACAGACAAGTCTCAGTGAGTGATCGTAGATGGGATGTCCCCTCACCAAAACCAACGGAGAGCGTCAACCAAGCAGCAAAAAGCCTTGGCGAATTCCACCGTCTAGCAGCTTTGTAGCTTGATGTTATCTCTCTTCTTCTGTCACTGGGTGCGTTTCTTTTCTCGGCGCTAGTGTGCTTCTCGTTGGGGGTTGTGATATGGCCATTGGCTCGGTAGCTGGACGGTGCCGTGCTAACATACAAACGCACGTGTGAGGAAAGTAGCTGGAGAAAAGCAGCCTCGATATCTTTTTACCATTGAGGAGTAAAGAAGAAGGAATCAAAATGAAGACCAGAAAGATAAAGTTGAAAGCCAAAAAAAAATAATCTCAGAACGCCACTTATATGATGTGCTTATCAGCAAGCCTTCCCCCGCTGTTAAAACATGACGCGGAACCAAAATGCCCTCCGTTCCCCCAAAATGCGTGAAACATGATTGTACAAGAGGCGCCGAGCAGACGCGACGTAAACACGACTACTCGGTCCCGAAAGTATATATTTTTCCCGGTAATATGGTAAGTGTGTAATATTATAACGTCCTCGGCTTGTTGGCGCTATTGGCCTCATCGTCCATCGTCTTGATACGCTTCTTGATCAGCTCAAACGACGAGAAGAATATGGCGTTGACGACACAGGAGCGGCCCATGGAGACGCCGAGACCGCGGTACATCTGGCGCTTGAAGAAGGTAATCTTTGGAGCTGGTTCTACTGTTTCTCCGCGGGAATGGAGAAGCGAGTTTCGTTGATATATGCTCTTGGCGGAGTCGATAGGATCTGCATGAGGAATTCGACAAAAAAAATCATGGTCAGTTGTGATTTCTTGACTAGATATGGATGAGAGAAGGGAAGACATACAGATCATTGCCCAGGACACGAGTCCACACATGCCTCCAGCTGCCACCACTGCCAACTTGTTGCTATTGGGGTTGTCGCCCGCCATTGTTGTGACGACTTGCTTGCCGCTTTCATAAACCATAAAATAGATTCCGGTGCCGAGGGTGTCACGCACTGATTGGGGTTTGTGGCACGAGTGTTAGTCCTTTCCGGCTTCTGGCGGGCGGGCAGGCGGCCCCCCCCCTTTTGGGTTGTGCTTGTGCCATGGGATGTCCTACAGCTCCAGTCACTTACACAAATGGAGCCGAAATCCGGTGTATAGGCCCAAGACTCCTCTATGTTTTACAATATTCATCATTGTTTTCAACGTTCCCTTATTTTGGTAGCTTGCCGCGACGGCTCTGCTTTTTTGGCATGTGCCTGCTCGTTCAGCCAGCAGGACAGATACCTGCGCGCTGAGCTTGGTCAACTCGAACGGGCAAGCAATGAAGGTGATGATAGAGCCGGCTGTGGCACCAGCAGCGCCGAAACATGCCACGGAGTATAGATTCGGATAGGTGCCGGCCTTATTCATGTGGCGCAGAATATCGTAGTTCATGTTCCTCTTGACCCATGCGGCGTACGTATACTTTGCGCGCTGATATATTGAAAAGGAGATCGTTCGGACGAGGGTGATGCTTGCCATGGGGGCCATGACACCTGCAAAGAGAGCGCAGGACAATGTTAGTCGAGTCTTTACCATGCGAAGCGCGTAATAATAAGGAGAGCCTGTTCGGAATGCACATCAGACGCAGCGTAACTGTCGCAGACTCGGGTCGCAACTTTACCTCGAAAGAAGCCAGCCAAATGCTCAGATCTATACGTTTGCCTGACGCAGTCAACGAAGCCATTATACTGATATGTTTGCATACGCGTCTTGACACTGTCAAGAGGGAAAGCAGTCAGAGTGGAGAAGACGCTGGACGAGCTGGCCGCGATCTCGGTCCGGTAGCGTTTGACGAATGAATTGACGTTGTCTCGTCTGCGGGTAGTTGATTGCATGACGACTGAGGCAGCGAGACGATCCTGGACATCTTGCTGCTGGTCTCGCCTTGCATCTGCCGTCATGCTTTCCCGGCGCGCACTCCGGCTTCGTCCCCTGTCAAAACGAAGACAGGTCTCGATACCTAGCCTTGGATATAATAGGGGGAGAAGAGCAAGAGATAAGTGTCCGCACTGCTCAATTCGGTGGCAGTGAGTTCTTCGTTGCAGACGAGACAAGAATCAAAAGCCGAGAGGTTCTACGAAAAAGTCTTGGCCACGGCACACACACGCGCGCGCGGTTCAGACCCGGCGATCTCGATAATAAGCGCGAGATCGGCCGGTCAGTCTGTGGTGTGTGCGCGGGCGGCAGCACGACCTAGATGTCCGGAAGCGAAGATGCCATCAATTGGCAAATTTCGATATATCCTCCTTCAGGATAACGTTGTTCGGGGACGAAAAAACAGCGGCGTGGAAGAGGGGTTATTCGACGACAGGATTCTTCTCTTAAGACGGCGACTTCAATAATTCGGGTGCAGAACGGCGAAAAGGACGGCAAGACACGGATGAGGGTATTTCAACCCGTGGAAGATGGGTTATTCGAGAGATTTCTGCCGTCCTTTGATCGTCGAAGGAGTGTGAGGGATTTGAGGCGTTGTCGATGCTTTTCTTGCGATGGTATTATCAGCAGCAAGTGCCGCGAGCAAGTTCTTGTGTATGACTATTGACGCCCCGAAAGCAGTTGCGGCAACTGGGCGCACCTGTGGGGGGCCGGCCGGGAGCTCCATGCTTCGGCTGCCGGCACTGGGTGGTCACTTCATTGGGCCGTTGGGGGTAAATATGGATCGGCCTGACAAAAGTACCGCCGGACCAGAATATGTACTACATTAATACATAGACTCATGGAGTCTACCGTCACGGAGTACATATGTATGTACCTTGCAACCAACGTTAATCGTAGAGTAACGGGCTGTACTCCAAGAAAATTGGCCCGTGCGTGTGCCACAGGAGAGCCTATACATGTCTGTACATACAATTACAAGAAACCTTTTGCGTCGTCCGAGCGCACAGGAAGACGGCGTTTCTGCCGTTGAGCCAAATCGGCGAGCACTGAGCAGTGAGCACTGACCTCTAATAAGTCCTCGGGCTTCCAATTTATGCACCTCGACACTCACTACGAGGTAGTACGTACAGTACTCACTACTCACAGGCAACTTGCAAGAACACACGCACGTGGATTTACCAACTAGAACTTGAAACGTCGCCCTGCAAAGGCGCAGATTCGACATTCCGCTATGCATACACACTACAAACAAACTCCGGGGTTGTGCCCACATTGAAGCGTTGCAACTTCATCCATCATCAACCCAATCCATATACATTTTGACCAAACAGGTTGCAATCAGCCAGTCCGCCTCTTGCTGTGTCGGGCCGCCAGGAAATTGCCCTTCTCATCGTAAACCAGGTGGACGCGTCTATATAAAATTGACGGTGAATGCATCTCATGTATCGCGTTGTAGCCAGGCTCGCATGGACATGTCCGAACACGGACTCGTCCAGTACAAGATGCTGTGCTTTGATATCATAGAAACCAAGCTCTAGCAGTGCTCGGAATTGCCTCTTGCCCGCTCCGTGTCCATGGCGAATGGAGTAGGAAAACGGTCTTTCATCTCGAATCAAACTCCACGTGTTGATTTTTGCTCAAGCACCCGAAGCGCCTGCCTCTGACGTCTCGGCTGTCTGCTCCTGGGAGCTTCCGGACTCGCCAGTCTCCGCGACGGGTGGCATCTCGTGCTGCGTAATAGCCAGTCTTTGCTCCTCTTTCCTCAAGCGAATCGCCTCAGTCTCTTGACGCAACTTCTCCAAATTCCAAGCATCATCATCCTCATCCTCAGAATCCTCATCGTCGCGCCACTTGCCGCTTTCGAACAGAGCACGGCCTGTGTTCTCCTTGGCTTTACGAAGCTGTTCCTCAGCCGCTTTCTTGTCGAGACGATCCTTCTTCCACTTGGCGAAACTTTCTGGTGTGACTGGCGTGAGAGTTCCAGTGAGCTTATGCCGTTCTGATTCCAAAAAGTCTTCCAAAGTCAGTGTCTTGAGCGGTGATTTGTCCATGAGAGCCTTCTCAGCTGCTCTCTGCTCCTTGGTCTTCAAGATGAATCTGTATGACACATCGTGTTAGTAAGATGTCGCATAATCATAAGCCACGGTAATCCAAAGAAAATGGGCACAATTTCATACCCAGGAGGCAAAGCATGCTTGTACATGCACTTATCACCGCCATTCGGACAGATCCAGAACCAGCCGTATTTTCCATCCTCGATGGCTGAGATGAAGAACTTGCACACTTTATCAGTACTCGTCTTCTGGTTGCCCTTCTTAGACAAGACGACCTTGCGCAGCTTCTCTTCGTCCCAATCCGCAGAAGTCTCCTTCTTCTTCTCTTCTTCCTCGACTCCTCGGGTATCTGTGTACAGATTCCTCTTTTCGACCTTACGTTCGATCGTGAGGTCGTGTGAGAACTTGCACTTCTTGCCCTTTTCGCAGTCTCCCTTCTTGTAGAAAATGCAGAGTACCGTCTTGGGGTCTACACCAAACGGCACTTTCTGGATCTGAGCGGGCCTGTTGAGAAGCAAGGCAGCCTCTCTCTTGGCATCTTCTGCAGCCTTCTTCTCCTTTTCGCGCTGAGCCTTCTCGGCCTGTTTTTTCTTCTCTTCCGGGCTGACTCCGTTCTTGAGATTGCTGGTCATCTGAGCAATCGTTTTTTTGGCTTGAGCTCCCTTCTTGTTCTTCATGCCAAACGTCTTGTCTTCGACCAGTTTGGTGGCCGATGGCTTCTTGGTGCCACCGACCTTCTCAGCTTTTTTGGGAGGCATGGCGGGCGGTGGCGGGGTTGATCAATCGGCCAAAATTCGAAAACGATGAGCAGGATTCCCGGGCGGGACAAAGATGAATTGAAACGAGACGAGTTGAAGATTTTTGGCCTTTTTATAAATATGTTCTGAAAGTCGTCCGCTTACGTTGGGTTCGCGTTGGTTTAGGTGGCGGACTTGCCCTCAATCGTGCTGGGATTCCAACGTCACGAAGGAAAGATTCCTCCATACACTCCAAGTCTTTCCGTCACTTTTGGTGGGCTGCCAAGGTTGGCGAATGAAGTCACAGAAGGTCACGTGCTGAACACCCTCTTCGTTGCGCCAAGTCTGTGACAAGTGGGCTGCAGCGAGGTACGTACCCAGAATCCCATCGCGACACTGCTTCGAAGCTCCACGAAAGCTCCAACTGTCCTCTACCGCGTATCAGTCACCTTTCGCATTACCTGGAGCTTCTCGTACCCTGCTGTAAGTCAGAATCATAAAAGAATCGATCGCATTCCATTCGGAAATACCATATACTGATACCTCAGCCTAGAAGCCACCCACGTCCAAAAACTCCGTGCCGCAGCACATTGCCGTCACAATGATTTCCGATCGCGATCTATTCACGCTGGCTATCTTCTTTGGCGTAGCTTCCATGCTCCTTATTTTAGCTTACCATTTCCTGGAAGCCGATGCGACATCAAACACGGCTGATGCCAGAAAGACGAAGGCATCATGAGCGGGCTGACTGGCATGGGCAGGAAGGAGAGGTATGGGCAGGGAAAAAAGGCCAAACAAAGGCAGTTCATTACGTCGAAGGGAACGGAACTGCCTTTTGTAAGATTACGCGTCCATTAGCAACGTGAATGCGGCAAAATGGATCATCGAACAGACAAAACTCTTCGCACATGGAAATGGATCTTTAGGACACCTCTCTCATGTGGCAAGGGACACTTCTTCTTAGCGACGATTACATTACATCAACAGGTCTCTTTTTTTTATGGTTCTGACACGGACGGAGTGTTTTATTGGGAGCTGGATGCAAATCTCCTGTATCATGTCGTTTATAAATACATGAACATCGCACTGGCTGATATACACTCTCGGCCTTTTGATAATAGGTACGCTGTTTGATGTGATTCTCTTCGCTAGAAATGTTTGTTACAGACCAGGTGCGTGCCGGCCGAGTGCCTAGATCAAACGCGGAGATGTGTTTGATCGTGTCTTGCCGACTCGGTCGTAGTTACAGTCATTATGCCAAAGCACGAAGAACCCATAAGATCCGACGGCCATGTCAAAACTCTTACCACATGACTCACGAAGAACCGTCCTTAGGCCATAATAAAAAAAATGGCTATACCTTTGTGGCCATTTGGACCGTTCGCTTTGCCCTGGTCGATTGCGCCCACAGTCCGACTCCATAACATGTCCCAATTCCAAATCGAGCGCAAGACTCGACGGACGGAACGAAGCAAAGGATACGGTGACTTGTACGAGTGCGCAGGTGGAATATGGTAGGTACAAACATAGATTCTTCGTTACATATCGGTATATGTAAGTACGGACGAAGCTGCTGCTTGCCCGACACTGATTGGCTCAATGGCTTGCATGCGGCGCTGCAGGATCAGCAGACTGCTTACGTCATGCACGGAGTACATACCTAGCCGGCGTTCGCATTGGCGGCCGTCCAGCAGCTGCCAGCACTTGCGCGCTAGCTTGTTCCACTTGTTTTGGTGCTTCTGCCGCCCACGCGTCCCTTCCCTTCATCGCCCGGGCACCTAATCTGTTGTCTTCCTTTTCTTCCTAAACATCCATCATCTCGTTTGTTCATCATCCTCGTCAAACACCTTTTTCGTCACTGCAAAGTTGACGCCTCTCCTATTTCGCCCTTCTCTCAAGATTGTGACCTTTCTACTTGCGGCTCGCTCGGCTTCCCTTATTTGACCCAATAATTGTCGTTGATCTCGACCAAACTGTACCTTTTCAGACCATCGCGCGCGCAACGCCAAAAACGTTGAGGCCTTTTTATCAACTCGATTACGCAATTCTCACGGACGTCAGCTCCCTGATAATTATTCGTCGCTCATCAACTCTTGAGCGTCGCTAGACTGGTCCTATCTTTCTGCGACCAAAAAAAGTGTACCTTGCTTCAAATCATCAACTCTAAAGCGACCGCATCACATCTTCCATCATGTCTAGCAAGCTCGACAAGCCTCTTGACGACATCGTCTCGGCCAAGCGCCTGTCTACTCGCAACCGTCGCTCAACCCAGCGACGCTCTACCGACACCAGGCCAAGTGCACCTGCTGGCGGCATTCAGAAGAACTCCAGGCCGGCTCGTGGTGCTGCAGGCAAGCCTGCCCTCGCGAAAGCGATTACTACTGGGGAGAGCAAAATCATTGTCAGCAATCTGGTATGTGTTTCGATAAGCAGTCTCCTATTTCACGCCCATGATCTAACGACTCGTCATAGCCTAAGGATGTTTCGGAGCAGCAGATCAAGGTATGTTTCCGTTGAAGGTCTCGTTCCTTCCGGGATATGTTGGATGTTTCCTTCGTCGCCGCATCCGTCCTTTATACTCTGAGGTCCACATCTTCGGTCCGAGCGCAGTGGCTTGGTGCTCGCAACGTCAAACCTCTGTTTGCCCTAGTCTCCTTTGTACTGCTGCTCGAGAAACCTGGAACACGGCAAATCGCAGCAATCAAAGTCGAGAGCAGCATGTTCGCCTCACAATGTACTCACTCAATGCCTGGTCAGCATTGCTTGTATGGCTCGAACTGTCTGCGGCCCGGAGTTCGTTGTTCGTTGACTGTGCGTGGTCGGGCGAACCGATTTTTTGCGACGCGATCATAATCGCTGGTCTGCCAATTTTGATGAAGCGAGCAAAGTGATGCGCCCGTGCCCAAGAAGCCAAATTCGGCGAAACGAGAGTCTATGGTTGAGGGGGCTGTGCATGGCCACAATGATGCTCTTCATTGATGATGGGTCGGGTGGCAGATCTTACCTCATGCGATGCGAGAACAAAAGCGAAAGGGTGGCTACTGGGTCGATTACAAGTCCTCAAGTCCCTCGACAGTTGATTGTTCCAGGTTCAGGACGGCTATTCCCTGTTTTCCTGGTGGATTCATCTGACATGAGACTCATGTTGCGGGAGTCCAGGTCTCAATTTCTTGCATGTTGGGTCGCATATGGTACTGGCGTTGTGGCTCGTTACTTTGCTCGCTCATTGAACATTTGATCCTTACAAACAATAACTGCGGGGAACCTCTGAACGCGACTGTGACCGACTCGGCCGCGGACCAAGATGATCACCAGAGACGGGCTCCAGAAAGCGGACGAACGATTATCGATGAACTGACTCCCTTCGCCACTAGGAATACTTCGTCCAAGTTGTTGGACCAATCAAGCGAGTCGACCTCGTGTACGGTCCCAACTCTATGAGCCGTGGTATCGCGAATGTCTCTTTCCACAAGAGTGATGGCGCAAGCAAGGCTTACCAGAAGCTAAACGGGCTTCTCGTCGACAACCGACCCATCAAGGTTAGCAGCAGAAAGCTACGGCTAAGCCAGCCTTGAGAGAAAGCGGTGTCTAATGGATTTATAGATTGAGATTGTGGTTGGCGCGGCTCACGTTGACAAGGTTCTACCCGCCGTAAAGTCGTTGGCTGAGAGAACTGCGTAAGTAGAGTTTCCACGTTCATTCAAAGGAGTGTATGGACATGGTCTCATCGTGTCTGTTATAGTCAGCCCAAGCAGCCCAAGGCCCAGCCCAAGTCGGCTGCTTCTACCAAAGGAGCCAATAATGGAGCTGTTAAGTCTGGCAACGGCGCAAACGGTGCCGCCAACAAGAAACGACGTGGACGCAACGCGCGTCCGGTTAAGAAGACTGCTGATGAGCTCGACACGGAGATGGCCAACTACTTTTCGGGGGCTGCTGATGGTGCCAACAACGCTGCTGCTGGGGGAGCGGTGAATGAAGCATCTGTCGATGCGTCCATGGAGGATGCCATTTTGGTAAGCACTACTCATCGACCTCTTGCTAGCTTATGACACCGTACTAACTATGGTGAAAGTAACCGTCTCTGCTAAAGGTATCTGAAGTTTGGAGTTTGTCATCTTCAATTGGTTGTCTTCATACCCAATTAATCCATAAAAAAGGAAAAAAAAGAATTATAAGAAATAAGGGCGTCTTTTTTTTTTGGGCACAGTCTTTCCGCGTTTATATTTTGTTATGAATTTATCTACCAAGTCTTGAGACTGTCCTATGGAGGAGACTACAGCGGATGAGTTAGTCGCACATGGGTGTAGCCATAAGCCTGTCCTCCTTTTCCGAAAGAGGCGTGCTCGAGCGGGAGATCAGAGTCACAAGCGACAGGGAAATAGGATCGTTCTTTTTTGCTTTATATACATGAAAAGAAAATGAAGGTGCAGATAGAGATGGAGTCGTGACATCAGTGTCGCCTTCCAACGGTGCGCAAATGGTGTGTCGTTGTTTTTTTCCGTGCTCAGCGTATGAGGATGTTTTGTCGTTGCTGCACAGTGGGGAGGATTGTATGCTCGTATGTATAATTATGATGCAACAGGTCGGCACCTATTTGCCCGACTGCGGATTCTTGCCAGGAAGCTGCGACAAACTGTCACAAGAGGAAGTCCTCCTCGCGCCGGAGCGTGTCGTCGAAGCAGGTGCCATATCTTGCATCAGCTGGTCCATAGGCGGCGGCGCAAAGTACGGCTCATCAGCAGGCCATGCCGTGATGAATGCGCCGTTACGACAAGCCCGCGCGGCGTCGGCGGAGGTGTACATGTCGGAGCGAGACTGGTTTCGAGAAGATGAAGCCATATTATTCCTTCGCTTCCTGCGTTGACTTGTAGATCTCGTATTCGTCTTTTTGTATTCTGCTGATGCTGTTCTTCTCTGTGGCTGTGATTGGGTATGCGGTCGGTTCTTTTGTTTCCTTCTTTTTCTTCAAGTTATACAATCGCTGTGGTGTCGTAGGTCCGGCTTTGGAACAAGATATCTTGGCTCTGTTGGCGATATGATTGATGAACTCTGTTGATCCTCATTTTCTGGCTTCACATGAAATGGGTGAAATGGGAGAGACAAAAAAACAAACCGGGATATAAATAGGCAGCACTTCAGAAACAAGAGACAAGAGAATAGGAGAGGAAAAAGAAAGAAGGAAGAAAAGGAAATAAGCCATTCGTGCATCGTGAGATTTTTAATATGTAGGTACCTACTCTGTACATCCTTGAAATACATACCATACGGAGTAGGTACAGTACTGTAGTAGCACAACTTGTGCCACCCCTCTTCTCGCTTTGCGCACGCCCCTATTGCAACTCTTCCTCCTTCATTGACATTGACAAAACACACACACATTATACATACTCATTGACTCAGGTATACCTCTACCTCTTATTTTAGCCTTTCCCTCAACTTGAGAAGGTACAGTGTTGGGACCGTAATGCCAAAAGCAATAAGCCAAACAGTCGTATTTACGATTGTTCATTCTTCCTCATTGTTTTGTCAGGCAGTACCAGGTGCCTAAGTAACTCAAGGTGTGATAGACGAAGCCCAGTCCTCAGCAATAGGATTGTACAGGTTCGAAGGAGCGATGAATGCGTATTCTATTGCTACCTATCATGTAACAAATTTTGCGGTCGCAGCAATCACCCGCGAGTCGACGGGACATTTATTAGCCGCATCGAACTTGGCCATAGACGATCCCGACACTGCCGGCATCAATTTGCGCTTTCGGAATGTCGCTGCGACTCGCGAGTCATTTTGGTCAAGACGGACAGGAAAATCTTGGGCTGGCAGAGTCTTTCTTCACTTAATCCAACAGTCCTGATCAGACATTCGGTTCCCCCGTCCGTCATCAGATCTCATCAGAATGAGACTCCTCACCACTCTCACCTTTGCTTTGGGAGCTCTGGCTCTGGCCACTGGCCCGGTCAAGTCTACTACAGACCAAGCGGCTGTCAATGGTGACGCGTCGGTCAATCTTGACGATGCAACTGCCACCGAAGAGTAAATCCATTGATGCTATGTACCTATCTCTCTACGTGACTGAGCCCCTCTATACGCTGCATCACGCACCGCAACCATATGACTGACCGTCTTTGTCCCGACGCAGAATCACTAAATGGGACGAGGGGAAAAACGAATCTCAGGTGGATTGGTAACGCGAAATATCCCACTGTCTCACATACCTAATCCGGCACCCATCATAATAGCCGGCGTCACGATCACCTTCAACATGGCTGCCCGCTGGACTGTTGAGAAACTGAAACCTCAACTTGGATTATTACGCCAAATCCGTGCGATTCATGAACTTGTCGGCCCGGCGGTTGGTTGTTGAGGCGGTTGCAAACGGAGCCAACGTCTTCTTCAGACGCATGAGCGTGGGAAGGATCGATACTGGGACTTGCCCAGAAGATGCCGAAAGCCTCAGACTATTTATTCCACCGGTGGACGATGAATTGTGATTTCCTCGGACGACTCTTTTTTTTCTTCGGCTGCTCACTACGCTGCAGTGTATATACACTATAGGCTGTACCTGTACGTGCCTTTTGCCGCACATACATTGTTGTGCGCTTAACACTGTTGGAGACATTGAGGCAATTTGATGGTAGGGGCAAGGCAGAAAGTCATCAAGGCAAGACATCATCATCCTCATCATCAGGCAATATATGGTAGTGCCCGAGTAGACGGGAGCCTGGAGGGAACTGACCATCATTTGAAGTCGCGTGTAACTTGTAAGGTATCAATAATCATGGTTGAATTCCTCCGTTCCAGACTCTTCCACTTTGACTCGAGGCTGTATACAGTATACTGCACCCTCGAGCAATCGATATTTATTACAAAGCAGCAAGCGTGATCAAACCATCTCAAGTTCAGAGCCATGCTCACCACCAGTGGTCCAGTGTCGCACAGTGCATTCCGATCTTTGACGCTGTAGCATATGTGTCCTATATCGAATTAATCAAGCCCTACCTGTTCGATGTATAATGTAGGTAGCCTTCCCCGCGCCGCGCTTATTATTGCCAGTGGCCACACACCCCCCCTTAGCCTGTACCTATGGGCAACTATGTACCCCCGGCATTCAACGCCGTCCGCAACAAGGCTTCCTTCGCAGGGGCTCTTGATCATGAGTCCATGACTATATACTTGCTATTCAGCTCCGAACGTTGTGCAACTCGAGCGGAGAGGACCCCCTTTTCACATATTGAAACATGACAAAAAAAAGGGTTGTGAGAAAGGAGAGAATGGGGTGTGATGTTTGGATTGTCCGGTTATACGAGCTTGATGAGTGGGCAGGAGTACATAGATGGCGGAGGTTCCGCGGGTGGCAGAGACAAGATTGGTTCGTGGTACAGTGGCACGGTAGTACGGTAGTACGGGAGGGTGTCTTTTATTAAGAACTTGAGGATGAGGGTGAGGATGAGGAAACATGGACGGAGAACGGAGGACGTGAGATGGTATGATGAGGAGAGCAGTGTTGGAAGTGATGAGAACGTCACGCTCGCAAGCTCATCATGTCTCAATACTCTTTGCATCTTGTGATTGCTGTCGGTTCTGTCGACAAGAGAAACAACGTCTACGTCTACGTGCGCTACACTGAGAAACATCGGAGGACTCTATGATGCGGTTACACGAGGAATAGGCGCCTAGACGAGCACGAACGGGTGAGAAATGGGCTTCTCTTGTTCAACAAGGGCACTGCATTCGGGGCTCAACTACAACGAACAAACTGCAGCTACGCGTTGCCACCGGCTTGGTGCCACCACGGACACAGATACATATACAAACCCGAGGGATAACAAGGCCGCTAACGGCAAACGATACAAGAGAGGTCCGGTGCATCGCCCGGAGAGTAAGTCAGATTTTCTTTTTTTATGCATTCCTTAATTGGTACCATGGCGTTCGGCACTCCGGCAAAGAACAGCCCCATACCTCGCCCCTTCCATGAACCAGAGCCTGACTAAACGAGCAAACATGCTCCCAGTCCTTTACGCCTTCTTACCAACTTCTTCTCCTTCCAACGCGGGAACCTCATCATTGTCGTCCTTAGCTTCTTCTCCTTCCAACGGAGGGAGCTCATCATCGTCATCCTTTTTAGTTGTTTCTCCTTCCAGTGCGGGGACATCATCATCATCATCGCTATCGTCATCCATTCCGGCCATGGAGCTGAGGTCCGGCATGCCAGCACCGCCGCCCAGCTTGGAGAAGTCGATGCCGCCAAAGTCACCTAAAATAACATGTCATATTAGTGTCTTGTCACGGGATGAGACGGTCACGGAGTACAACTCGATTTCGGAGTTCGTGATGACGTACCACCCATGCCACCCATACCACCCCCTGTACAACAAGAAAAGTCAGTATACTTGGTCGAGGGTAATATATGAACAGCCCTAATGCAAATCACGCGTGGACAATGGCGCCCCCTTCCCCGCTTCTCCTGAACGCAACAAAGACTTACCACCCATGCCACCAAATTGCGAAAAGTCATCCTCGGGAGCCTCGTTCTGCTCGTCCTCATCGACCCACTTGTCGAAGTCGGTCTTAAGGAAATGAAGCTTTTTGGACTCCTTCAGCAGACGCGGCCAGTATTCCTCCTTCAGGTCCTTCTTCTGGATCTTGATCTCGATGTTCTTGGCCGTGTGGCTGATCTTGGATTCCTTGGGGTCGATCTCGGCGAAGAAGTCCAGCTCAACATGGTACTTGCGTTTCAATGTTCCAGAGGTTCCAGTAAAAGTCAGCCCAGTGGGCTTGAGGTCCAGTTGGAGTCCTTCCTTAGGAACATCAGGCACGTTGATGGTCAGGTAGATGAAGTTCATGGCAGCGTCACTGGTAGATGAGCGCTGAGCCCAGAGAACTGTTGTCGTCAAAATGAAAGAAAAGAAGCTTTCAGTCAGCAAAGATTGTCCCCAGAAATTCATGTAAGAGCCGATATCAGCTCTCGGCTGCTGTTCCCAAGCCTCTCCTCGGGAACTGCTCGGCAAAGCGCTCTCGTTGAGGAGAGGAGAAGGAACAGATCACACGGTTGCACAAACCTTCGGGGCAAACGACTTCGGCCATGATGTATTAATCTGCTTGTGGAGGCGGACTGGCGAGGGCAAGGAGGCGGTGCGGGAGGAGAGCTTTCCACAAATGCGGAGGATTTGAAAGCTGCAGTTACAAAATCGGAAGGTTAGCGAGCGAAAGCGTAGGTACGTAGGTGCGGAGATGCGTGGGTTGTGTTGATGGAAGTGCAAGTACATACCAAAAGGCAGAAGAGCGATGGAAGAATTACCTGAAGTAAGAATGGGAGGGAAGATGTGAGAGTGGAAGAGAGACCTGAACACTTTGCAGGCGCGCAAACCGAAAAAAACGAAGCGAGTGTGAGGCTGCGTTGGATTGGTGGGCGGGTGAGCTCGTGGAAAGCGTCAGAAGGAGGGCGAAAGGCCCGGTCCAGTGAATCTGATGCTGCAGCGGGGTTGGCGCCTGCTCACTGCATCTGCCATTGGCACTGGCAGACTGCAGTACATGTACAACAATACAAGTACGGCCAACTGTCAGACCCTGCCCCACCCTGTGTCACACTGTCACTCGCATCCACCCCAGCCACACCCCAGCCACATCTCCGCCATCGAGCATCGCTCCCGGTGTCCAACCAGGCCGCCGCAATAGCCTCACCTTCGACATCACATCGCGCACCCCGATCCCGCAATCTCGCAACCTCAAGCCATTACCACCCCGGCCGGCAGCCGTCCCGTCTGCCGCTGCCTCATCGTCTGTCTGTGCATCCTGAATCAAGCGTACCGACACGACTGCATCCAGCTCCAAATCACAATGGAGACCTTCCGAGCCATCTTCGCGAAGCCCGATCCCCAGGCTCAGGTTCGCCCGCCCGGCCATCCCTCTAAACAAAACAGCTCCTCACTGTCCAACTTCCAAATGTGTGCTGCAATGTTCCGACTGACAATATGCCCCCCAGATGCGAAAATGCAACGCCGTCATCCGCCAAAACATCCGCAAATTAGACCGCGACATCACCGCCAATAAGCAAGCCGAATACAAAATCAAGCAATACATCATCCAAGCCGACAAGCGCGCCCAAAAAGACCCCTCCCGCTCCAAACAAGCCCAACGCGATGTCCGCGACTTTGCCCGCGAACTCGTCCGCCACCGCCGCGCCAGCTCCCGCCTCATCACCTCCAAAGCACAGCTCAACTCGGTCCAGATGCAAGTCAACGAGGCCTTTGCAGTCCGCAAAATTGAGGGCTCTATCCGCGCTAGCGCAGGTATCATGAAGGATCTCAACTCGCTGATCCGGTTACCCGAGTATGCTATCACGATGAGGGAACTGAGCACTGAGTTGATGAAGGCGGGTATTATCGAGGAGATGGTCGAGGAGGCCCTGCCGGAGGATGGGGATATGTTGCTGGAGGATGAGGATGCGGAGGCGGAGGGCGAGGTGGAGAAGGTGCTTGGGGAGATTTTGAAGACGAAGCCGAAGAGGGAGGCTGCTGTGCTGCCGGTTGCGCCGGAGCCGGAGCCGGAGAAAGCGTTTGAGGAGGTGGCGCCGGTGGAGGATTCGGATGCTATGATGGATAAGATGAGGAATAGGCTGGATGCGCTGCGGAGTTGAGTTTTCGGGATCTGTTGGAAAGCGTGGATGTGGGCGTCCCGATTATAGGGCATGGAGTGTGGTTTGGAATTGTCTTGGTCTTTTTTTAGGGGTGTTGGTTCTTTGTGTCCTTTGATGTACGCAGGCATTAGGCATCGGTGTTTGGGCGTTGGGGTGGGCACGTACAATACATACATGGACGGTTGTTTACGCAGGGGATGTAGAGTATTTCGTATCAAGGCACCTGGACATGGACGAGGCTCTTTTTTTTCAGTCTTGGGAAATATCACCTTTTAACAGGGATAAGTGAAAAGTAATAAGATTACAGCCTTTTTTTATCGAGTCATAGACGACCGCCACGAGGGACGGCACCATCTTACGTAGGCAGTGTGCTTCTGGTTGGGTTTGCGGAATGTGTTTTGTTGTGGGTTATGCGAAGTGCCGAAAGGGCCCAGGGGGCATGGATTGCTTTGATGGAAGTGATGTCTATACTCTCCTACATGACACAACTCACACATGAATAGATGTCCTCCTATATTCACGTATAAGTTACACCTATGCACACAAACAACACACAGTACGTATAGATAATATACAACTACACGTACACAGATATACAAACGCAGATACAAAAACACTGAACTACACATACCTAGATACGCAACAATTAGATTACACACAGACAGGTACACAAATTCACGTACACTCCTCCTCACACAGATACAGATACACATGTGACATACACACACATCATATATTCCATCTATTCATACTACATAGCAGCCTCTAACGCTCTCCCTCAAGGCTATCCTAATCCCAGATCATTCTTTTCGCAATATGTGCCAAGTTCCGACGTACCACAAATAGCCAATCCACAGACGCTCAATGCTCATGTCTAGATATCCCAAGTCTACGATAAAACCATTCACTTCCATAAGAGCACGTGAGAACACCAGGAAAAAAATGTACAAGAAAATAAAGCAGAATAACGATGAAGACCAAGGGGAAGGGGAAAAGGGGGGGTTCAGGGGTGGCCACAGGCCACAGGAGAGTTCTATAGCTGCTGGGCCTCATGTTTCAAATAGTCTGCACCATGAAACAAGAGAATATTCGTGTCTGCGATGTCTCTTCTGAGGACTTGCAATCTCGACAACTGAAAAGTAGAGCAAGATATAAGAACCCCCGCTGCAGATTCATGCAAACTTGCCACCAATCTTCTCTCAACCAGCCTACCTCCATTTTTCTTTTTCTTCTTCTCCTGTCCCGATATCAACCACACCGCATGTCGTGTATATTCCAACGAAAAACTCTCGCCCAGCCGCCTCGTGAAAATAAAATAAAAAAAAGAGCCCACGATAAGTCAACCTTTGTCTTTGTCTTTTATCACATCTCTTTTTGATTTGGCCAAATAAATCCATCGATACCACCGATAACTCCAAGAACATTATTCTAGTTTAACAGCAAAGTTTGCAGGTTGCCTCAGAGAGGATCTTTTCATCCTCTCTACGAAAAGCCTCGGGTAATTTCGTGTTCCTAAGTGAACCAACAAAGGAAGACAGGGGTGAAAAGCACGAAGTACAAGCGCATGAATAACAGCAAAGAAAAGACGAATAGCACAGGACAACTCGGCCGGCCCTGTCAATCAGTCATACTGAAACAATCTGCTGATAGACTCACCGTGATGAACACGGCGAATCGCTTCAGCAAAGATGGGTGAAACGTCGAGAATTTCCAGCTTGGGACAGAGACGACGGTGCTCATCTTGAGGAACCGAGTTGGTGACAATGATCCTGTCGATAGCTGATGCGTTGAGTCGTGGGATGGCGTCGCCGCTGAAAACACCGTGGGTGAGCAGTGCGTAGACCTGAGTGGCACCCTCCTTTTTGAGGAGCTTGGCTGCGCGTGTAATGGTGTTGGCAGTATCACCCAGATCATCCACCAGAATGCACACGCGATTGGCAATGTCGCCGACGAGCATCATGCTGGCGTTTCGTTGTTCGGTGAATTTGATCGGACGACGTTCCTATAGCTAGGGTGAGACGGGAGACAGGGTGGGGGAAAGAAGAGGAGGAATTGGCTTTTGAAAGGTGAATGGGCTCAAGTTTTCAGGCAGGAGGCGCCTGGTCTTGTAGTTACCTTGTGAATTAAAGCAAAATCCATCTTGAGACTATCGGCAATCGCCGTGGCTCGCTTGGCTCCACCGGCATCGGGAGACACAATGACGGCGTCTCTATACCCCGGAATATTTTTCTGGATATAATTTTGTATAAGCGGCTTGCCGTAGAGGTTATCGACGGGTATGTCGAAGAAGCCCTGGTATTGGGGATCGTGCAAATCCATGGTGATGATGTGATCGGCACCGGCGCACGTTAGAAGATCAGCGACAAGTGTGCCGGCCTGGGCGACCCATTGCTTGTAGCCAGGCTTGGCTTGGAAGGTGGCAGCGACGGAATAGGGGTTCTCGTAGTCGTGGGTCGTGAAACTTCGTACCGACGAGGCGGAACCGTCAACGGGGTGACCTCGGCCATTGGATTCGACGCTGGACACGGTATTCGATCTCTTGGGCAGCGTATCTGCACCATTGGATGCTTCTGAGGTTTCTGAAATGGTAGCCGTCTGAAGTTTTTCGTTGAGATTCAAGGTGCCATTGCTCAGACCATTGCTGCGAGGAGCACCAGGATGAGGCGTGGCCGGCACGCTCTCAAAGGTATAGTCCTTTCGAGGGACTTCCGAGTACTTTGACAGAGGCGCACCGGCCTTGTTGTAGGGCCAGTCAGGCTGTCTCGAGTATGGGAATAGAGGAACGACGGCGGTGACGCGTTTGGCCGAGCCCGTCTTGCAGGCAGAGATCATGATGCACAGGTCGATGAGATTGTCGTTGACGTGGCCCGAGCCAGACTGGATGATGAAGACATCCTTCCCACGCACCGAGTCTTTGATTTCGCACCGGCTTTCTCCTCCGGAAAACTTGGTCAAGATGCGGTCGCAAGCCGGAATGCCGAGCATGTTGCAGACATTGGCCGTGAGTTGGGGATGCGAGTTCCCGCCGAGCATAACAATATTGCGGACCATGGCGGGCTGTGTCGGAAGCGCCGCTGCGCGAGAACCGTGTATGTGTTCAAAGGTCAATCGATTGGGGAATTCGGACAAGAGCCCCGGGTGAGCCAAAGGCAACAATGGCACAGCAAGTCGAGGAAGCAATTGCAAAAAAGAAAATACGGCAGGAACACACGCTCGATGAAGCAGAAGAGCTAAGAGCTGGTAGGTAGTCCGGTGAGCGAGGCCGCACCAAAGCGCCGAAGCCCCAAATATGTGGTCGTCGACGAGCGCGTGGAATTTTCTGATTTTTTTGAGTTTCCCCGCCACAAGCTTGGAGGGGAGTGGGGGCAGCAGCACTGCAGCCGACGTCAGAGGCTCTGCCGAGTCTGAGGGCTTTTGAGTTCGCACTGGGCCGATTCCGGCGACAAGGACCACGATATCAAAGGGCAACAGACAGACTGCGGCGGCGGCACAGTCAACAGAAGGCTGCTGGTGTTGATGTTAGAGCGGCATGTTGACGAGCGGTGTTGGCCAGGTCGATGCAGTTGATGCGGTTGATGCGGTTGATGCGTGATGCGGTCGATGGGATACCTACCTAAGTTATAGAGGAGAGTTTGACAACCAAGCGACGCAAGGCACGGGCCCCCGTCGACCAGCCCATCTTGGCAAGTCCTCAATCCCTTGGAGCTCACGCTGATGAGCCGAAGACTCGGAGTAGGTACACAGCGGCAGCAGTGGAAGCATTCAGCTTGCCTGCTATGTACTCCGCATTCCGTACACACTCTGCTCCGTACATAGATGTACAGAGTGGTAGTAGTAGTAGTAATATCCGTACATAAGTAGTAAGTACAGACAGCCAGCCTACAGGTATGGCTCACGGTCGAGCTGACACTGTATGGAGTCCCAGCGCCGGCTATTTGGGCGCATTCTAGTTTCTGTCACATGCTGTCGAGGCCCAGTCTCCCGACAAGGATTGCCATTGTGGGCTGTGAACCAGTCAGGCAGCGCGCCTTGCATATCTGGCGGCACAGCGTGCGGCGCAGACTCGATGGGAACGGAGAAAGCGGCGACGAGGGCGGACGCTTCGCTCCCACGTGCTGAAATAATTGCCAACGGAGGCAGGCCGCAGCCAAGGTTGTGAACTTGTGCAACACCCTGTGCCAGGGGCTGTGCCAGGGGCCGTTAGGGCTGTCTTGTTTGTCTTCAATCTTGCCCGAGCCATGAACTGACCGAGAAACAATAAAAAAACAAGCACACCGAAAGTGGACGATGCTGATGAAGCAGAGTAGGTATTGTAGGTAGGTAATTCAGAAGATGGTTTGCTTCAAGTGACTCCACATGAATCATGAGGCAGCATGATCTGATGCAACCCTCCTCGCAAATTGCAATGCATGGCAGATGCAGGAGCGGCCCAAATTTCCTTGCCTCTTTGCCTCGCGGAGTCGCGTTTCGTCTCCCGACGCTCTGATTAGCCATCGCATCAGCAATTGGGGGCACATGATTGGCTGCGGCCCTTGATTTACGAGCATTTGCTACTGGCTGTCGCTGCCCTGCATTCACAGCCAATTGCCCCTCCAGATTGTCTCATGTGTGCGCATTCTCGTCACTCACCGCCTGTGCATCCTTTTCACGCAGTCAGCGAGTCTTTGCGCAATTCGCCCCGTGTGCATCCGCCATCACATTTGTCCTCTGTGCATCAGTGACCTTCAATTAGCCTTCGGCCCGTCTTGCCATCCCGTCCCGACATCTCCCACACCTGTTTCCGCGCTTACCATGAAGATCATCGAGGCCCAGTCGGCAGTTCTGTCCGACTACGAGGTCTACCAACATCTGTCCGACCAGCGGAATAGCTACAAGCAAAACAAGCGTCGGGGTCCACCCAACATGGAGACGGTTGTTCGAGAGGTATAGTCAAGCAAGGAGGCACCTTTTGCATCCGCTAAAGTTTGCTATCGACTACTACTGACTGTCCGCTCTATAGCTTCTGCAGTATCTGCGTACAGAACCAAACCCTTTGAGCCAGCAGCCTCTGACTTATACCCCTGACTGCATTGCCCAGCTCCTCGAAAAGCTGCGCCCTTACGAGTTGTCCAAGGGAGAAGTCGTTATGGTGCTGAATCTGCGACCAGCATCTGTAGCTAGTCTCAATACCATCATTGAAGACATGTCGGAGCGCTTCTCAGAGGAGCAGCAGGAAGACATGGTCAATATCGTTGCCCAGGTTCTTGGTCGCTTCGACGTGCCAGAGGAAGAAAATGGCGACGTGGAGATGGATGACGCCGGAGCTTCATGATTGACATTGTTCGCGCGTTGGCATCTTTCCATCGTGACCATGGCCATCATGATGCCAGCTGTCATCGACAGCAAAGCTCTCGCTTCCGCCCATACCGCCAAGCCTGAAAATGTGTTTACCATCTTACACGGCCTGCGCCTCACATCACAGCACAGCCGCCCTCGGTTTGCCCGCCCGCCGGAGTCGTGGTCTTGGTGGCTGTCTTGCAGATATCTTCAAAGGCGGGCCTCAGAAGCTCGCCAGTGGTCGCCGAGCACTCGACATATCGATCTACCCTCATGCTTTGGGCGACCTGATAAGCTTCTTGTGGATAGATGATGCCGTTTGGGTCTTGTTCGGAACGCAGATCTCGTTTGAGGCCCAGAACGACAATGGGCAACGTGTCGGATCGTTTAAAGGTCTTCTTGACTTCATCAACCCACTGATCCCCACCCACCCTTGTCAGCTCTTCGATGGCGCATCTAGAACAGGGAGTGGAAGAGAAAAAAGGAGAACGACTCACGTATCTCTTCATATTGATGAGACTGATTCGCTGGCTGATGTCGTAGCAGAGGATGATGACATCTGGGTCGAGCAGCCTCCAGTTGTCGGGGCTTGAGGTATCAGAGAACTCCAGACGGTACTTTTTGTCGCGTAGATCAATATTAAATACAAACGGTTGATCCATGTCGCGAAGCAGCATTATAGGATTTGTGCGCTCCCCTGCACTCAGTCTCCTACGTTGGGAGTCAGTCCGCGTGTAGAGTCATTTTAATTATGAGCCGGCCGAGGACAAGTCAGTGCATGAGGAGCCAGCATACGATAAGAAGGTTGTCTTGCCACATTTTTCGTCTCCCACCAGCAGCAATCTAACAACTTGGGGATCCATGCCGCTTTGCGTGGCTCTGCGATTCTTTAGGAGGGGACCAGAGGAGAAGATCCTCGGGTTATCATGTATGTGTAGCCTTGTCACTTGAGGCAAGTCGTGAAGGGAGTGACGACTTGACCGACGTTGTCCTCGCGTTGCAACTTGTGGCGTCAACTCGTGGGCTGTGCCTGTGGCTGTTCATCAGCATTGGCTCAAATTCGCACCGCGCCAAAATTCAACATAGGTACCCACTTTATTTTCGAGCAACTCCAAGCAAAGCATGAAACTTGTTATCACCAGTGACTACGTTGGGTCACCCTTGATGCCAGACAGAATGATGCTATGAGAGCTGCAACAACCGTACATCCCTCAGTTGTACGGTCCCTTTGGGCTCAATTTGATCCCGCCAGGTCAATCTGCCGACTCTGTAGCTCCCTACCACTCTGGCACATCTCACGCCCTGCCACATCCCTCTCGAAGCCTTCTCCGCGGCGCAGGCGCGACCCCCACGCCACCATGCCCGGCGAGACAAACTACAACAGCTGGTCCAAGACGGGCCTAATACAAAGGCTGAGAGAAGTCGAGGGGGAGTTGAAGAGACGCACCGAGGCGCCGCAGTCAGTCGTCGGCGCTGACTCTACCTCAACACACGATGAAGCCCTTCCCGAGGACGGCGTGCCTGACAACAAAACCTCCACGGGTGCGCAAACCAAGAAACGCAAGATGGACCCATCGAGATATTCCACCCGCTTCATTGCCCTAAAACTGGCTTATCTGGGCAAGAACTACGGCGGCTTCGAGTTCCAGGCCATGGGGAACCAGCCTTCTATCGAAGAAGAGCTATGGAACGCCCTCACCAAGGCGTGCCTCATTTTCCCCGAGGACGAGCGAGTCGTTCAATTTGAGTGCTGTGAGTACTCCAAATGCGGGAGGACCGATCGCGGGGTCAGCGCATTTGGGCAGGTCATTGGGTTAAGGGTCCGGAGTAATAAACCTCTGCCTAAGAAGAGGGTTCAGGCCGGAGGACCTGTGTCTGAAGACGTATCTAGCGAGGCAAACCAAGCAGAAAAGAAGACTCCTTCCGCTGCTGGTACCGAAGATGTCGCGGAGGAAATGGAAGCAGAAGAAGAACAAGAACAAGAAGAGGAAGTACCATTCGACGATCTCAAAGACGAGCTCTGCTACCCACGAATCCTCAACAGACTCCTCCCAGACGACATCCGCATTCTCGCCTGGTGTCCCTCCCCCCCCGCCGACTTCTCCGCCCGCTTCTCATGCCGCGAGCGCCAGTACCGATACTTCTTCACACAGCCGGCCTTTGCGCCTAACCCAGCCGAAGCCGTCAGTCCACAATCTCCATCTTCCGCCTCCTCCTCCTCCTCGGCCCTTCAACCAGGCTGGCTCGACATTGAAGCCATGCGCAACGCAGCCAAACGCTTCGAAGGCGAACACGACTTCCGCAATTTCTGCAAAGTCGATCCCGCCAAACAAATTAGCAATTTCCGGCGCCGTATCTTTGAATCTGATATTGTGCAAGTCCGTGATGCCAGCGGCGTGCTCCCTTTTCTGCAGAACCAACAGTCGCCGTGCGAGAGCAGCGTTGAGGAGGGCCCATATCCTCAAGTATACTACTTTCATGTCAGGGGCTCAGCGTTTCTATGGCACCAGATTCGGCACATGGTCGCTGTTTTGTTCCTCGTGGGACAACGGCTTGAGGATCCGGCGGTGGTGTCGGAGTTGTTGGATACGCAGCGGACTCCTTGCCGGCCGAGTTATGTTATGGCAGAGGAGGTGCCGCTCGTGTTGTGGGATTGTATATTCCCGGACTTGACGGCGACGGAGGGGGCAGCGGCGGAACAAGAACAGGACCAGGAACAGGAACAGGGAAGCTCGAGCGCGAGAGTAGACTGCATGAACTGGATCTACGTGGGGGATGAGCAAACGTCGAATAAGTTTGGGCAGTTTGGTCTTATGGAGAGTACGTGGCGTTTGTGGAGGGGCCATAAGATGGATGAGTTGCTGTCTGCGCAGCTCTTGGAGCGGATTTCGCAGCAGGGTCGGCGGGTGCACTCTGAGACGGACAGCGACAGTATTGCCGGTACCAACGCTGAGCGCAAGGGCAAAGGGGCTCGCACGAAACGAGATGCTGGGCCTATGAGCTCCAAGGTGTTCGAGGGTGGTAACGGGGGGCGTTTGGGGGGGAAATACGTGCCTGTTATGAAGAAGCCGTTGTTGCAGTCAGTGGAGGAGCAGAATGATCGGTATGCGCGGCGGAAGGGGTTTGCAGATGCGGCAGATATGAAGGCGAGGTGGGCGGAGAGTAAGGAGGCGGGAGAGATGGAGAAGTAAAAGAGATCAAGGGGGGTCATATATATAGGGGGAAGGGGTTTGAATGATAGGGATTGTCTGATTCATGGATCCTGCACAAGTGTTGTATGGACGTGGAGTTTGAGTAGACCGAGCGTGAATAGAAGCATACTCGGAATTCTCAAGGACATACAGAAGCATAGACGCCGACATACGACACACATGTGGCATACACCTCCAAGCCAAGATTCGATCAAACAAGCAAAAAGGTTTCATTTCATTCAACTCTTGCCCTACTCCCCATCCCTCTTCTCATATAAACACTCCCTCGCCCCCCTCCAAACCTCCTCCACAATCCCCCTCCGTGGCAACAACCCCGGAAAGACAACCACCAACTCCCCCTCCCCCTCCACCACCACCACAAGATAATACCGCACCTCCATCCCCCGAAACGCCTCATTCACAAAGATATCCCGAATCTTCTCCGTAGGAATAAACCGCGTCGTCGCGCCTCCGCCCCCCCAGCCCAGAGACAATCCCCACGAAGGCGACTCGCTCGTCTGGACACCCAGACCTCGCAGGACCAGTAAACTCTCTGTGCAGTGCACACGGCGAGTAAGCGCGTAGCATGCCCCTAGGCACAGAGCCACTAGCACCACCGGAGGAAGAGAAGACGCGATCCGGCGGAAAACTTCGCCCAGGGGAGAGAGCTGATATCGCTCCAGCGCAGACTGAGCGGTTTGGAGGGGGAAGTCGAGAAACGCGGCCGCTGTGTGTCTGTAGGCGAGGCATGGCCCTGTTGAGGATGCCGCGGCGGAGAGGGAGCACGTTTCGACCGCTGTTGTTGCTGTTGCTGTTGCTGTTGCTGTTCCTGCCATGATGGTGGTTGTCCAGAGGGCGTGGAGGAGCAGAATGACTGCGAGGGCGAGTAGAAGCCGTAGGAGGAGGAGAATGCGCAATGGCGCGCGAGAGGATGGGAGGGTTGTGACGGTGAATTCGGCGGTGGTGGGGGATGGGCGGCGGATGTGCAGGCGGGGGGGTGTCGTGAGGACCATGGCGGGCGAATATCGAGGGCCCGGGGGAACAGAAAAGACTGTAGAAGAAGAGGTTTTCTTTTTCTTGTGGTTGATGAGGTCAATGGCTGGAGACTGTGGTGAGTCGTGACGCGCCGAAGCGCACGATGTGTTGTGTTTGCGCCAAGATGGAAGGTTCATGATCGATGCAGAGACTCAGCTTAGGTACCTAGGTACAGCCCCACCCCCACAAACCCCAGGTCCCCATGCTATATAAATTTAAAAAATTTGCTTCAATTTCGACTGTAATGGTCCAATGGCGAAGTCTTTCACAATTTCTCGCTCGTGGGCCCTCTCTCCGATGACTCACACTTCAACCACATCCCATCCCCGTAAGATCCCCCCCTGCCTGGCGCCCAACCCGAACGCTGCGGTGGCCTGTACGCTCGCATGGGAAACCTGCGACCGCCGTGCGGCCCTAAGCACTTGGAAATGACACTTGAGAGAGGTTTCACTCTGCAGAGAACTTTCCCCCGTCGCGTGGCGGGTTGGATCACGACCGCGGGGGGGTTTGGGGTGGTTGGGCGAGATAGAGATGTACGACGCTTCTTCCTTTTTTGGTTTTGTTTTTTTTTGGATTGGTTTTGTTTTTACGAGGTGCGTTTGATTCTTTTTGACAAGAAAGACGATGATGGATGAGTAAGTACCTGTGTGGTGTGCCCGGCGCGGTTTCGAACACTCTCACGGTAATCGCTGTTTTACGAATACGGAGCACTCCGTGAGTCCGTACTATGCACTGTCTGTGGCTGTGGCAACGTGCGGCGGCCTACGGTACGGTGATGTGACACGGTACTCCGTCACGGAGTAATTGTTAGCATTTGCATTCTATGCGCTGCATGATGCATGCGTCTTGGAGCATATGCAGTTGGTAGTATCGGCAGCTTGCGAATATTCATACGCATGCTTTGCAATCAAGCTGCAAGACATACGTCACGGGTGCCGGAAGACATGAGCATGCATACATATGCATTTGCGTCGCCGCTTGTCCGCTAATCCTACGTCGGCTCAATAGGGGATACGTATCGCAGCAGCGTCATTCTTCGATAAGTCAGTTGATGACGACAGCGTTACTCATGACAACACATTACATCACACGACATTATGATTCATCATCCTTCCAATATGCAATGGGTGCGAGAAGATTAGGTAGATTGATTTCAAGTTGTAGAGCATAAAGCTCCTCCAACAATAGCTATCTGGCTTGTGATACATGACATTAAAGTAGATATTGAAAATGATAGATAAAAGACAAGTTCCGTCAAGTCGTGTTCGTAAGTGTGTGTGTGTGGATTCTTCACACAAGTCATAAGTCGTCAGTCAGATCAATCCCAAAACAAGACGCGTAAGGAGGGCCTCCAAGTTCCAACAAATTGTGTGCGTCCGCAGCTCATATCGTGCCCAGCGAAACAGCGTCAACAGATCCAGATCCAGCCATACAGGAATACATTGAGCATTCATAAGTGACAAGAGAGAACAGCGAGAAAATCCAAGAAAAGGCACACTTGTACCACGACCTACTCCACGGGGGAGGGGGGGGGGGGGATTCGAAGTCGTGACAGAGACAACCTCATGCTCCTTATCCCAAAAGTTGCACTGAAAGAAAACTCAAGGGGAAGAAATTGGAAGCGGCTGGTATAAAAAAAACGGAAAACGTCGCCTTCTTCAGCAAATGGCCGTGCTATCGCAATCTTTGCATTAGGTCCATTTGCGAAAAGCGCGATTCGACAGACAGTCTGGGGTATTCTCGGGTCATGATGCGATTTAAAATGCGGGTAATCGAATCTGCTCGAAGCAATCTCAACAAATCACAGAAAGATAAGAAAAAAAGACGAAGAAAACGAAAGAGAAAAAAAGCATCCACAATTGAGAATGCACATCGTCAGGCACTCAAATCATCTCGCTGCGGTCCAGTCCAGTGGGCAAGTGCTTTCCCGCATGTTCTATCGGCGATCGAAATACGTCAGGATAGAACACTGGCCGAGGCGCGCCGGCATCCGGAGACCTGAGCGTGCGTTGATGGTATGTGGCATCGATACTCGACCCTGGATCTTCGCGACTCCAGCTGGCGGATCTCGTATGATGACTGGCAGATCTCGTGTGATGACCGGCTCGGGGAACTTGGCCAGCAAGACTTCCCTCGCCGACACTACGCCCGCGGTTACGGCCCCGGGGTGGAGTAGGTGTCGCCAGAACAGGGACCAAGCCATCGTTCGGCGCTGCTGTGACGGGTGCGTTGCCATTTGCGTCCATCACGACTTCAACCATGCCAGATTGAAGAGCATTGCTAGGACGACGTCGCTGAATCTGCGGCAACGGCGCCACTGGGGGAGGCGGTGGCACGAGGAGGTGTGCCAACTCTTGAAGCCTGGGTGGTGTTGTGGGAGCTGGAGGAGATGGCGGGGACGGGGGCTCATCTTGAAACTGGCCGCGTCGCGGCTGCTTCATCGCGTCATCGCTCGTGCTCGCCTTTCGACCGTAGCGCACTCGATGGGGCTCGTCTGGGACCGGTGCCGACATGCTTCGAGCAATGCCCAATTTCCGGGGGGGCGGCTGGTAAACTGTCGATGGTAACAGCATCAACTCACCGGCTGCACCCTCCTCATTTGGGCTATCCTGGCTCAAAGTCTCGGCTTGGCCTCCGTGTGGAGAGATCGGAGACTGTTCTGGCGCTTCCCTTCCGACCTTCGTGCTGTTGCCGAACCCCATCATCAGCTTCATGACCATAGGCGTCGCTGGTAGACCTAAAGGTGGTCCTTTTCTGCCGTTCATGCCCCTGGGAGGCTCGGTGGCACATCTTAGAGGCACGTCTGCCCGTCTTGTGGGATCTTGCATTTCAATTCCAACCCTCGTGGCTGGATTTTGAAACTCATTTGGATGCGGGATCACTGGAACCTGTGACCTCATGGCCAACGACTTGCGGCGTTCCTCAAGATCGCGAGCTGCTTGTTCCCTCCTTCTTTGCCGATCCTTCATCTGTCGCAAGTCGCCGGCATGGTCGGTAGATGTCGCCCGCACGTGGTGCCGGTGGTGGCCCTGATTCATGGGGGGCAAAGTATCGAGCGCCTCAGCAGCTTCTCTTCCACGGCTTTCTGACCTTTGCCTCTGGGTACCAAATGAAGAATCGTCTGCACCTCCGATACCACGACTACCACTGCAATGGTCATTTTCTCCAAAGCTTCTCTGCTCAACCTTGGCCTCCTCGTCTTCGGGGCCGTGATAATTGAAAGCCGCATATGGGGACGGCGGGCTCGCAGCCGACGGAGATGTACGTTGCTGATGATGATGAACCTCCTCACGTCCTCTGCTTCGACCTCGAATACCCAGAGCTAGTGAGTGAGACGACTGGCCGTCAGGAATACGCCGTTGGCTGCAACGACTCGTTGCGCGATCACCAGGCTGCACCTCTTGTGCACTCAACTCCCAGGCATTCATCGGTTCTCCAATATTCACATATTGGGGCGTGCTCAGGTTGGCCAGATCTTCTGGAGACATGGGAAGCGGCGAGGTGGGTGAGCGCTTAGACCGCCCACATTCGCGAGTCGAACTTCTTCCACGTTCTTCTGAGGCTTCCCTCGACATCGTCGTTTCTGGTCGACCTCCATTGCGGCCACGAGACGGTTCACGCGAATATGTCGAATGAGCAGCTTCCACGCCATGGATGTACTCCTCGCACTGCTTTTGACTCGCTTGCATATTGCGGTCCGCACTCGACGTAGAGGCCATGGAACCGGCTACAGAACCAGACCCACCGCGCCTCGAGGGCCAGTGATAGCGGGTGGAAGAGGATGACGCTCCAGATGGTTCGGAAGAGCCTATATCGGCAATGGATCGTTGCTCCAATGTACTGACGTGAAGGTCGACTCCCCTCGGAATGCGATCACGAGACCCGTTCCTCTGATTCGGACGCGCTTCTTGCATTCTTGTCTGAAAATCGTTTCTCGTCATCATTGGGCTAGCTGTGGCTGCTCGTTGGAATGAGGTGCCCGTTGCCAGATTACATTGGTCTGCTGATGATGTGCAAGAATGCCCTAATGATCGGTTCTGTTTGGAAACCTGACCAGCTTTCTCGGTCGCTTCGAGGGCATCACGGTTGAGATCGGGGAGCGTTTCACCAATGGAAGGCAGTCGACCTCGGCTATAGCTAGCGCCGCTCGGGCGAGCAGACGTTGGAGTATTGAATCTGCTTCTGCTCGATGGGAAAAGGAATGCCGTGGTTGCCTCATTGCCAGCAGGAGAAAGGGCTGATTCAGCGATGGGGGTTACACCAGCTGCGATTGGTGTCTGGCCGTCACCCCCCGGCAAGTAAAACTTGCAATCCTGGGTTGTATCGTCGAAGGATGTTATGAGCTTCAAAGCCGAAGCCTTGGCAATACTTCGTTGGGGGCCTCGCTGAGCTCTAGGGGGTGATAGCGGCGGGCTCAAGATGTCAGGCGTGTTACTGGAATTTGGGATGGTGCGTTGGAAATTGAGCTGCACTGCTGAAGGAGATCTCCACGGCTCGGTAGATTCTTGATTAGTGCAAGCAAAGCATCTGATGGCCAGAGATTGTTGACCATTCTGAACTGCCCATTCGCCCCATCTGCGTATAATTGCAGCCTGGCGCTCCCAAACTCCCGGAAAGGCAAGACAAGCGAGAATTAGAGCCTCCATGTAGCGTTTATGAGAGACGTAGATTTCGATAGCATCATGGTGATCACCCATGCCAAGCATCATCGTCACGGCCACATGGATGTCGCCAGTCTCCAGTAATCGCTGTACGTAGGCGCGCACCAGTTTTTGTTGTGGCTTCTGTCCAATGATGCCACTGAGGGCAAGAATCATCCAGTCGGTAGAGTTTATGTTGTCTGAGCTTCCAACCATGAATTCTGCTTCCACGTCACCGAGCCACTTGGAGAGGAGGATTCGGCTTGTTGAGCGAGCTGGATGGCGAGCCATTTCGTCCCTTATCAGGTCCTCGATCGGCTCGTGCCATCCGAATATGGTGCTTAACATTTGTTCTCGCAAATCGTCATTTGTCAAGCAAGGCTTATTGGCGTTCATAGGATTTTGATACGAGAGATCGCTCAAACGGGTGCGCGTGAAAATGAGCAAGTCATTGACAACAACTGTATTGTCGTCCGGGCTTCGAGATACTTGGTGCCTTAGGCGAGATGGTCCACGTCGACAGTGAGACGGTGCCATGGATGCTGCGCTCGTGGAAGGCATCGCGTAGCCCAAGGAATGGCTGTCAAGATCTCTGCGGCCAATGGCTGACGACCTCAGCGAGGATCCTGCAGATATATGAGTATTTTCTGTCATATCCCTTGATCGCACGGATCCCGAGGGGATGCCCGGTGTCCGAGAACCGGCCGAGGACACGGCAAAGGATGGCATGTCGCTTTGACCGGGCACGGGACTGGCGGATTCGCGAGATGCTTCCCCAACAGAAGCTGCAAGGTGCGGCCGGCGCGAGAGATGAGAAAAAGGTGGCACTCCATCCCCCTCGCTTTCAGATACTCCCACTTCGAAGAAGGGAACAGAGCTCGACTCCGATTCTGAAGTGGGAATCGCAGGAATGGGGCGTGCGGTCATGGTAGTGCCCGGTTCCTCGATGGAGTTGGGAGGTGAGGGCGGCAACAAACTAGTCGGATGTTGAACGTTGGCTACAATAATGGATGGGGAGTTGAGATCAAACTGTTGCACTGTACCGGCGCGTCCTACGGTAAACAGAGTAGCTCCAGGGCCGTAGACTGCCATACCCCTGACATGTTCCAATGTGGGAATAGAATCGGATGTGACATATTTCGTTCTCACATCCCATGAAAGTGTTTCCCTTCACGTAGATACTGGGTTAGTAGAGGCAAAGGACAGGAACTTGGCCATCTGGGCTGTACATACGAATCTGAAAATTGAATGACCCGACCGTTCTTAGACCAACCCATCCAGTTTGGTCCGGGCATGGATTCCTTTTTGCGTTCAAGAAATCTCACAACCTTGGCTGGATCATCTGCGCTATAGCTTTTTGCCACACTCCAAACTCGCAGATCGCCGTCGTGAGTCTGTACGGCCAACATGTCCGACTTTTGACGGCTTGAAGATGCATGCCACGCCAATGTGACAATAGGTGAAGGCGCCCTTGAAGTCGTCAAGTTATGCAAGACGATAAAACGAGGTTGCAGAGTGGCGATTAATAAGGATCCATTTTGAAATCTGTGAAAATCGGTGAGTAAGTGTATATCTTTGGGGCGTTTCAAGTACTGTATCGCTCAGCTTACCCAATGGCAAACGTTCTGCAATCTACTGAAGGGGCGAGAGCTGTAACAGCTATTTGATCAAATGTTCTCGAAGAGATATGCTCTGACGTAGTCGGTTCGAAGAGAATAATATTCCCCTGGGTATTGCCTATAAGCTCATAGTCAGATGTGAAACTGTAGACTCTATTGTAACGGAGGCCGTCACTTACCAAACGCTACATTTCCATTAGACATCCATGCTGCCGCAGTCAACATTTGGAATGATGTAAAGCGAGCGACTTCGTCACCAGTCATCAGGTCCCATACAATCGCTGTTTGGCTAGCATCATAACTGACGACAAGGCGGCCACCTCCGGTCTCGCTCTGATTATCAACAGCGAGCAGCTGGATTTCGTGGGAGTGCGCAGTAAATCTTCTTTCTATTGCCAAGGTATCATGATGGCAGCATACTATTGAGGTGCCTTGGGCATAAAGAAACATGGAGGCTGTAGCAGCGCATGGGTCCAAGAGCTTGAGATCTTGAACAGGTGGCATTGGGGTTACGTCTTGGACACGCTCGCCTCTAGCGGTAGAGGATCTGCCAGAGCTCCTTGTGGTGTGATTTATCGATGAGACGGACATTTTGAGTACTTTATGTCTTATGCGGACCTTTCAAATTGCCTGATCGTAGGAGGGTGACGACCTGTTCCACGCACTCGAACTATTCGGAGAAAGGCGGCGTGTTGGCGGTAAAAGTCGAGGATTTAGACCATTTTCGTCCACCACAAGTATAGAAGTTGAACCAAGATGTTGCGGACGTGAAAAGTCGTGAGTTGCGGACAAGTAGTCGTGGAGCAGTGAAGAGGATGGCAGCTTAGGACGTCTCGTTTTTTTGGTTGCTCTGTGGTGGGCCGAGTCAAAACAGAGGGCAACCTTATCGACTATAAGTATGCATCGGTTCAGAATTGCGGTGGTAAAGAAAAACCGGAGAGTTGCGTAATATAGTCGTCGCTGGTACACCGGTATACGGACTCCTACCACAACGGTATGTTTCGGTCGCAATGTGTAACGAGAATGCGAATCAAGTAATTGAAGTGTGACAATGTTGAGAATGACAAGGAATCAGAAAACACAAGTCGATAATCAAGATTGCTAGTTATCACCAGAAAGATGTGGCGTGCAGACCGCAAAGAAGGAAGTGCGACGGTGACAAGAAAGATGCAGACTCGGGACAAGACGCCCGCACTGAGCGGGGGAGACGGACCAGGGTCGGCGCTTGTCTGGGCCTTGGGGCTTCGTTGAGGAATCCTAGTTGGTATAATCGTGGCTGTGGTAGCACAAGAGAAGCAGGCACGATAGAAGTCGGGTGTTTGGACTGGGTAGCGCATTAGTTGTGCTGTTGCAGTGCAGCCCACAGAGATAATCTTGGGTTTCAAGATCTTTGATGTACGTGGACGCCTCAGGCGAAGTTGACGTCGGTATGAGGCTTCAATGAGCAAGGAAAGACTGCGGACTGCTTCCGGAGTCTTCGGGGATGCACGACGGGCCACAGAACATTGGAAAGGCACTGCAATCCGAATGGCAACGGCAACGGCATAGGAAATTCGCACGCTTCATCGAACCGTAAGTGAGCCAAGTCTCTGTCGAACGGTCAGTCTCCATGTTGCACCAGCGTTACGACAAGAGGTGACTGGCCAAGCCCAGCGAAGGTACAGTACCTAGCACTGAGCAGCATGGCCAGCCAGCAGCCAGATACATATCATGTAGGTACATATGTAGGTATATGTCGCTGCAAGTCGGGGCAGATGACGAAGTGAAGACAGGGATTCAGTTGCCGGTGCCCACTTCACTGCAACACGGCAAGCCGGGGTCGGGGTGGACATTGAACAGGCGATGAAGGTGTGTGGAGAATCGTCGCGATGTGTCGGTGCGGTGATCACTGATGCGTGGCGACGACGTACGTTCGTCGGTGTGGGTGTGACGGAGGCCTATTTCCATCCCGGCACAGTCGCATCGTAGCGCCCAACCCAGCCATTTCTCGGGCATTTCCAGTGGCTTGCGCACAGCAGGCCAATATACATGTAGACTCTGTGGTTTTCCCGCTTTCTTTCCTTGATGGCTCAGGCTTCAAACAACCACAGAATGCCGACTCGATTCTTGTCTCAAGCCATGTCGCTGTCGCCACGTATGTCGACTCGGCGACCCGGTCATTGTCGTCTCTGATGCTTACTCGGCGCCAACAGAAGCAGCCGGCCAAGTATGAGTATGACTGCGGATTGTGCCACGTAGGGTGATGCGGAATTTGACGGGAAGCAAGATGGTAGAGCCCGGAAGTCCGACTACGGAGTCTCGCGTAACATTGCTCTCTATCGACAATGGCTCACAAATCAGGCTTCACCGTGTGCAGGTAAAGGTATGTAAATGGAACAGGTGGGTGATGCAACATCTAGGAGCCCCGCAGCAAGTCGGTCGATGAACGGATGCGTGCGCATCCAGTGTGACGAATGAACAAGTATGTAAGACGAAATCGGATTCTTGAAGCCATCGAATTCCTGGAATCAGCGAAGCAAGCCAAGATGCTGTTGAAAATGGCCGGAATCGTCTCAATAGGATGCTGCTCGAGCTCTGGCATTCTGCTCATGATGTCGCCAATTGTGCTTCTTCATCTTCGCCGCCTGCCGCAGGCGTATCTTTCTGGTCGTAAATCTCGGTGGCCTTGTCCCATCCATGTATCCATTGGCCCCGACTCTGCGCTGGCAAAGGGAAATGATCCAGTTCAGTCGCACAGCCATATCGCTCGGGCGAGCCAGGTGGCCGCTGATGAAGGCTTTCTTCACGGCTGAATGGCCAAATAAGAAGGTGGGACAAAGGTCTGATGGTCAAAGCATGCACAATCGCCATCGCCATTGATCAATGCCTTGTTCATCGGACTTGCTTAATTGACTGCATGACTGTACCTTGCAGGGTCCGCTTTGACGGGTGGCATCCACGACACGGACACCTACATTGTGTTCTTTTTCGGTTCTCACATCTTTCTTTTGCCGCGTCCGCTCTCTGCGAGGTTCGCCAGTGGGTCAAGAAGCGGTGATTCACCTCCTCGAGTCTCGACGGCGAAATCGAGCACGGGTGCTCAGGTCCGTGACCGGCAGACAATGGCGGGGTTCGTTATCTCGTTCATCACTACACGAGGCGAGCCAGATGGTGTTGGCGGAGAGTCGTGGGGACATGAGCTTGTCTGCGATGTGGCGTGTGATTAGGTTCTGGAACACGGTTGTGGCAGAAAGTCGCAGAAAGATACCTGGTAGAACAAGGTTAGGTACCTAGGTACCGTTTGAGGCTGCGGTTGAAAGTGGAACCAAGACGGGCGAGCTTCGAATTGGACACTGCTTCGAAGCGCCAGTGTATTTGGGAGCTTGCCATTGGCTGCCTATGCAACGATGGCGCAAGCCCGACAGGCCAATCGCACGCTTCGTCACCCGCAGTTGCAGGGTTCTCAACTTCTCAATGGCAATGCTCATCGTTCTTTCCCGGGCGCCAGGCTCACGCTTACAAGGTCTGCGGAGCGAATCATTTACGGGCCTTGGGATTCCGGCACAACTTCCGTCCGCCGACGACGGACGAACGGCTTGGCGACCGACTGCCATCACCAACTCTGCGCAATCATCGCTCTGTTTCCTTCCTCGTGCTTGTCTAAGTATCAGCCAGTAGACTGGCATTACTGGTACAGGAATTGATATGTGTTCAGCATTTGTCGCTGTGAGATGAACTCAGGTAATGTCTATTGTTGCCTCGGCCGCCACTGTTCCGCGGCATGGTTGCGCAAGCTGACTGTCGAACGAAATAGTACATGAGTACTCTTCGACCTGATTGCCTCGGCGACTCACAATCATAACTTGATACCACGAGTCCACGACATTGCCTTCGTATCGGACGGCCAGTCGCAGTTGAGGGTTTCGATACGACCAATTTGCCCTTTCCGCCTCTCCAGTACACCCCCTGAGCCATGATGTTCAGATTCCAATTTATCTATGCGGTGTCCCTTTTGAGTTACAAACTCGCTTCCCTGAAGGCAATTTACGTACTGTCAGGTTGTGCTAAATCTGCATGATGACTGCGGCGATATCACTGTGGAATTGACATGCTCTTGGCGCAAGTCAACAGCTCCGAACTTTTGGCGGTTGCATAAGCGGGGCATGTCAGCATTCAAAATCCAATCTCAAAGACGACAAACGTTTGCAATTAATGGCCAGCATGATGCTCTATGATGGTATTTTCTTCTTAACTTCGTGTTTCTCTTCCCCTTCTACCATGGGCCCATGGAGAACGCCAAAAAGCTTCAAGAGTCTCGTCGCCGGCTTGCACGTCTCCTGAATCATGATGGTCCTGATCAAAGAGAAGGAGATGGAACGAAGCGTCGAGTATCACGTATTCATACACTAACAAAGTATCCCGAGCTGAATTCTGCGGCAGCAGCATCGTAACCTCTATCAATACCTCGTGGGCGCACTAAGGTACCTTGTACGCTGCACAAGGCGTTCATGCACGAAGATGCCGGCGCAGAGCCGGATCACACGCTTCCTCCGAGCCGGTGCTCTGAAAGATGTTTTATTTCAAAGTGCAGCTCTTGGACGTGCTGTTTAATGACCCGGTAAGGAAACTCAGTGGGGATTTTGCTACCAGGTCTTTACGCCGAGCGAACTGACCTGTGAGACGATTCTCGTGAATGTGCCGATTTGAAACAATACTCATCCAACATCGCTGCAGTGGCATCTCAGTTGGGCCGCAGCCGTGAAACGAGGACACAATTTGTTGAGATTGAACATATACTGAACAGATGCGATGTGTCCGGAGCTTGATTTTCTCCTAACACTGGAGCCTGGTGCTGCGTGCATAAGTATCCTGTGGGACTTTTTTGCGAACTGTGACGCAATATTATTAGTGCTCATCGTGATTGAGAGATTATCAGGGCATTCGGGTTCGTCAATTGAGATCTTCAAGACTGATAAGTCAGTTTTTTAAACAGGTCAGTGAAGTAAAATACCACTTAATGCTCTTGCCTCTTGCGTTTCCTCTTTTTGATTCATCGGGACGACCAAACTGCAACCACTTAATCATGCAGGCACCAAGCTTTTTAGCAGAAGGTAACACAACTCGTCGCATTATTGTGTCAGACCACTGCAAGTGAGCAGGAAATACCACCCAAGACGTCTCGCTATCAAGGGGCACATCAATTCCAAAAAGGGAACAAATGGCAACTTGGCAAGAATTAAAAACGACTTCTCGTATGCGAAAAAAAGGCTCTTGGGGACGAGGACTGGTCACGCCCAGCCTCTAGGTTTTCACTCGATCATTGGTCTAAGCCTCCCGCTGTCGCATCTCGATTCTAGACAAGACTTTATTCGCTCACGCTGCTGTCCACAAGAGGTCCCATTTCGTGCTACATTTTTCTCTCGTCGATTTGTGGCCCATTTTGTGGCCGCGTAATCGCAGAGATGCCTTGTATCTGCACTAGTACGGGGCAGTAACGACTTGTTGCAGAAATGTGGCCGCCCCGGCTCCGGGTAGCAATCCGCTTCAAACAAGCAAGGCTCCCTGCCGCATCTGAAGCACACACAATCGCTCGAGCCGGTAGTCACCGCAGATTCTGTCAGCAGCTAGGTACTCTGTACAGCTTCAGAGTTCGACAGAAGCCGCGGATACGGTGCGGTTAACGTCGTCGAGCAAAACTACGCGGATATCGAGAGGCTGACGAAACGGGCGATGACCGTGTACCCAATGTTCCTTGGCCATGATTCCGGTGGGGTAAAGCTCATCTGTACGGAGTAGGGTCACATTCGTTGAACGAGGCAACCGAGCACCCAAGAGGAGACGGAAACGCATTAGGCGCCGTGTCCCCCTCACGGTGATTCAAAAGTGTCCACTCGCTGACGGCACGTGGCTGCGCGTGGTTATGTTCCGTGATACATGGCACGTGTTTCTCAAGTATTGATCCGATGCATGTCATCCAAGCGCCATGCAGGTGATGAAGAAAAGTTGCACTGACGGTATAGAGACCGCCGTACCCTACAGGCTACGCCTCAATCCCGAAGTTGTCAATTCGTTTTCCCAACTTCCAAGTAGGATGAGAACGAGACCGGTCTGGTAATCTCAGCACGGTAAGACTTTTCTTACGCTCACTCTATTCTTTTCATAGGTACCTATCATTCTCTTCTTGGCACTCTCCTGCTGTCCGTTTCCCGGCCGCATAGGTATGTTAGCGTTGGGCGCATGACGGCAACACGTCATGAAGTCGACATGTTGCTCTGCTGCAACGAGCTGCCTAACCAACACGCGCGACACTTTCCTAAATCCCCAACAACGCCCAACCGATCCGGCGAGAAAGGCTTGGGCAGCACGCAAAATCTGGGCTCTGCCATGTGATAAGCGGCTCGTAGATCAGAACTCCATGAGACAACAGCTATCTGGTCGTTGGGCGGTTCTGGGAGAGAACCCGCGTCGGGCACCGTTGGTGTTCATGCAAAGAAGACAGGATGCAATCTGGATCGTGCCTAGAACGTCTGAGATTAGACAAAGCAGCAAGGGTTGGAACCAGATCTGGTTGAGATATCATGTCACTCCAGTGAGAGTGGGCGAATAATCCAACAGGTGAGTGAGGCACATACGAATACAACTTTGTTGCCCGTGGCAACACGCGGATCATATTGCCAGTTCGTAAAGACTGAGCAGCTCGTTCGTCTACTTTTCTCTCCATCTTTGTCTTGTTGATAGTCTTGTAGAGATGCGCAGACTAGCATGAATCTTCATAGGGATGTGTGAGCATCTGAGAGGGATGCATAGTGCCATAGACAGGTAGTGATCTCCGTCTTTGACAATGGCGATGCATGGACTAGTGATCTGTCCATGAATCTATGAGACAAGCGTCGACTGGGATTCGCACCTAGAGACATGCGGTGGTGTTTGTTCTGGATAGAGTGTCTTATCTTAGACTGTCTTTCTTTAGACAAATTCCCATGCGCAGACCCGTCTTCTTATCCGTCACATATCTGTACAGTCTGAACCGTGCTCATTCCAAAGATTCGTAGCCTTGCATTCATGATGCAGAGACTATCGAACGACATGATTCTTTAGAAAAGCGCATTCAAGGTTCTTTTTCGCAGCGGTTAGTGAGCTATCCTCACGAAAAATCGTCCACCTGCATCCAGTGTCCAGAGATACTTATACTGACGACTTTTTCTGTTCAAGTTTGTCTTAGAGTCTAGAGATGCGCAGACCAGGATCAATTGACAATGTCTGAGTGGCACACCGAATACCTACGCACTTTCTCGTCCCTCGCAGATGTTTCAGCCCTTCAAGACAGGCAGATATGGAACTGTCCATTCATGATTCTTCATCGCCACGTGAACAGAGGCTAGAGCACTCCGCTGAAGATATCTTTGCATATGGACCTGGAGTCTGGAGTCTGGAGTCTGGAGTCTGGAGTCTGGAGTCTGGAGTCTGGAGTCTGGAGTCTGGAGTCTGGAGTCTGGCACATACATACGGAGTATATTACCTTCTGATGCGCCTCTCCGCTTCTAGGCTGCAGATGTCTTGATCTGGTACAATTTGGCCATGCCGTTCATGAAACATTGGTAGGCTTATTCCACTTGTTTCGTATGCTTCTCATGAAGGTTGTTCCTGTTTCGGAGGCGATGTTATGTTGTTTTGTTGAGAGTATCGTTTCGACGCATCGCCATGAAGAGCTTCGGCGTTGGCGACTCCTACATGACCATTTTTTGGTGATTCCACGCCAGAAGTCCATGTTATGGTCAACAGCTACCGGAACGGATTCCTCACTTGCTAGACTGACACTCAAGTTCACATTTTTTATACTTCTGGCGATTCCTTGCAGAGTTCAGCGGATGCGCAATGGCCAGCATGGACAGAAAGGGTCCAAGGGAGCAATGCAGGTCCTGAGTACGATAGAAAAGACGCAATTGAATCACTACAAGCATGATTGTTAATTATTATCATTACAGTCCACGCGATCTACGGTCGGACGGTCGGGATTCGGACGGGACTTGTGTGTGTGTGTGTGTGTACTTCTAGACGTCATGCGGTGCCCGTGCAATCGTTGCGGAGGGAAGTCAGGCGTGAAGTCTTCAAGTCTTGCCGTGATCCTACTTCAGCATCTGTAAATGCTCAATCAGTATACACTTCAAACATTTCCATCGCATTTCTGTTGAGAATAGGTCTCACAGGCGAATTTCAGATTGAAAGGTGATCAAGCTTGTCCTGAGCTGTTTGATAGGAAGATTCTGTTGATGTCGCGCCTTTTGCATCGCTCTGGGCGTCGACGGGCGTGTGTGCACGGATAAAGTTGCGATGTTGACGGTTTGTAGTGCTTCTAAGTTCTGGGTAATATATTCCTGGATGTTATCCTTCGATATCATGTCGTCATGGACCATGGTGAAGACTGAAAGCTCGTGGGAGTCGGGACGCATCAATATATGTCGTGGTAGGGTATGCTCTTGAAGAGACTCCGACGCCGAGCTCTCAGCTGCGATCCTCGCTGTCATTTTATCGTACGGCACCAATCTTCCATAGCATATTTATAATTTCTCAACATGACGTCCATGAAATCCATGATCGCATACCGTCTTGGATATGAAAGTTGAAACGCCCCGAGACATATTATACCCGTGCATCATGTCTACATCGAGTCCCTCTGCCTCACTGTAGTGATCCTTTCTCAATCCATTGTTACCGTTTTGTAAGTCACAATACGGTGTTTATGTCGAAATGCCTCCGTCGTTAAACTTCTATTTCAACATCTTTGTCCCAGTTGCGTGTCATAACGTCTGACGTCTGACGTCCGACGTCCGACGTCCGTGACTCCGTGCCACGTGGAGGGCGTGTTATAGAGGCAGTATAAACGCAAAGCCAAACTCCTCATTCTCCGTCGCGTCGTGTCATAATTCATTATACCTCTATCCACGAATAATGTTAGATGGAACCGTCAATAATCAACTTATCCACTTAATTGCGCATCTCCAGCATGCGACATGGCCTCAATACATGTAAGTGAAGTTATGACGTGTGGTGGTACAAGATGGGCTCAACCGTCAACGTGGCGATTCCAGGTTTTTTTTTCTGTACATCATTTGGATGGCGAACTTCGATATGCATCACGAACTGCCTTACTTATGCCGTGTTCGCAAATCATGTCGAAGAATAAGATGATCAGCGCACATAGATCATCTGACATCGTGTTACAACTTACGTGTAAGTTGTAAGCGCAAGTTGGAACGCTCCAACCGTCAACTTACGCTTTGACAGCATCATACGTTCGTTAGTTTCCACATAACCCATTCCTGAATCTCGTAAGTCGTCATATATGTTCAGATAATGTTCTCACGTGCATGAGCATGCTGTGTAAGGCTGTAAGCACCATCTTGGATACAACAATATGCACGTCATGATCCGATCATCACCTTGAAATAGATCTCACAGACACAACCTCACGAGCACAAATGCAAGCCAAGACCTCGTGACTACCCATCTCAGCATCCCTCACTCGCAATAAGAGGCAAAAGCTCGCGCACAGATGCATCTAGCCTCCAAACCCCAACTCAGGTCCCAGCCTCCATCCTCCACAGGACCACAGCCCCCATCGTCAATCCATCGTCAGCATGCGTGACACGACTTCAAGGCAAATTTTTTCAATTCTTAGCACACCATGTACAGCAAGAAAGACCTTTACGAGACTCCAATCTGTCAAATCAGCTGCTTCGCTCCCATTCCTGGCCCCCAACCCTCATTTTCAACTCACGAGTCACGCCCAGACTTTTCCCCCGAGAGTCGAGACGCGGACCAAGTCACAATGGAAAATAGGATGCATCTCATTCAAAATTATTGAGAAGAAAGAATAAGCATACGTGGAAGACACGTACCTACTACCTAGACATGTCTGCCCCGTCATGAGACTATGTACTGTAGATGCAGTGTATACTCTACGTTCAAACTTCATTGTTATCACCTGATACCTTTGTATACTCGTATCATGCATGAGTGACTGAGAGAATGCCTAGGTACCTACGTATGTACATACTATTAATCTGCTTACCGAACCCTGTAGATCAATCCCTCACAGAGGGGAAAGAACTTACATGCAGCTCATGAGGAGCACGTCTTGAACAGCAGTAAGACAGAGATGATATAAAGCCTTGTTCGCCATCACAAAGTGAAACTCGAACCTCGAACCTCAAACTTCCTGACTGATTTTAACAAGCCCACGTTCACACTACTCGAGACTGTAGTTCTACTGTTGCGAATGCTGTTACCTCAGTCCTTCTTCCACAAGCAACACCAGAATAGCGTCGCCGTCTTGGGTCTCTACAACTCTCTACATGGGCTCTCATCGCTGCCAAGTCTACATTTGTCCCAGAGAGCCGGGCCAACTACATTAAGTACGTATCAGAGAACAGCACACCACGCAAGCACCAGCATCAAGTCGATCGGTCAACTGCATGAGACGAAAAAAGCATTTTTGATAAGGGTATCAATACGAAAGAAGCTATGGATATAAAAGTTATCTGCCCGAGGCAGACCTACCCCAAGGTATATATATGCACCCCCATCCGAGTGAACAAAGAAGTACAAACAATACAAATGGCCACGACTCTTCCTCGAGTGCCACATCAAATGGTATCCTATACTAAATCAAAAGCCCACAAGACTCATTCCTTCGCCGCAAAAAAGGGCGCATACATCCGAAAAATCCCGTACAGCGGGCGTCATGCTCGCTGCTGGGGGTCATGAGCTGTAAATAAATGGCTCAAATCGCGCGCTAGGCTATACAAGGAAAGCAATAATAACAAAAGAACAACAAAAGTACAGCAAGAAGAGACAAGAGTATTAGAAGAAGAAGAAGACCAAGATGAGACCGCGTCAAGAGGTGCTTAGGCGACAAGATGGACCCAAGGTCAGTGTCACACGCATACCGGATGTGTGTTGACACGTGAAAGTGATCCATGGGAGACGAAGAGAAGACGAGAAGAAGCGAGGGTACCGTTGAAGAGATCCAGGTACTACTGCTCGACGGCTTCTTCTCGGCGACAATGATATGCGTGTTGCGCCAAGCGTTGGCATGTGAAGGCGCAGGCCAGCATAGCTGGGGGCGGCAGGATGAAAGCTGAAGGGCGGAACGAGCAGCGCAGAGTAAGGCGAGACGAGGCGACGAGTCTCTGATCTTACCGCCAGATCAGCGGCCATGGAGGAATGCTGAACGAATATGGAGTGAGGGAGGTCGCCTCGGTATTGGTCATAATATGGGCGACAGTGTGGCAGGTCTGTCGTTGTGGTTGGGCATGACCGAGCCTATAGGATGCATTGGACCACTCGCCGTCGGGGGCGGCGACGTCAGCAAGCAGCACGCTCACCGACACCGCCTCGGCTCCGGCATCAAACTGCGGGCATAGCAGCGAACGCCGGACAGCCGAGGTAGGAGACGATAGAGAATGAAGACCGGAAGGGCGGCAAAAGACGGGCAGGATAGGTACCCCTCAAGGTGGTTCACATGCCCAGCCAGATACTCAGGTGGCCAGGTGTGACTCGGTGTGGGTGGGTGTGGGTGAGTCAGGACCCAAAACCAATGAAACAGTGTGTTAGGGACGACGCGTCCACGAGATGCGCAGCGCGTGCTACCTCGTTCACTCGCTCGACTCAGGAATCGTCGTCAGCGGGACGACTTGCTTGAGCTTCGGGCTCCGTTTCTGGCTGCTCTTCTTCGCCTTCAGCGAGGCTTGACGGCGCCGGTCCTTATCCTGCCTGATCTGGCGCACGTATTCGTCGCGCTTGGCCACTCGCTCGCATTCCATTCGAAGAAACTCCTCGTCTGTAACACGAGGAGGCGAGGCGATGGCGTTGAGGACGGGCGAAGGCGAGCTACCCGTGCTGGAGAGGCTTCGGTTGTCCTCCTCGACCGGGTCCGATGGCCAGAGATCCTCGTCTGACAGAAACGACGTGGCTACGGGCTCGTCTTCCTCCGATTCCGATAGCGATGACCGTCTTGGCCAAGACGGAAATGCGCACGAAGAATCATGGCTTTGGATGGTGCCAAACGAGAGATCTAGTGTTGGCGTCATGGTGTTGAGGGAGCTGTACGAGGCGCACGACCCATACGTAGAACCCGATGAGCCGTACATTGTGACAGTGGCGAGCTCAGGGTGTCTTTGTGGTCGGATTGTTGCCTCGTTCGGGAGTTCGTTACTGCAGTGGTAGACGGTGCTCAGTGAGCAGGCGTCTAACAGTGACTACCGGTGACCAGATGATGATGGTCTATATGTTGGAGAGAGGCGCTCCAGAAGATTTCAAGACGCCCTGTGGAACAAGCGCGGTTCGTTCTCGACTCGTTTATGGATCGAGAGTCCGCAAAGTGTTCGGCGTTCAGGGAATGATCAAAGGGAATATATGTCTTGGGTTCAGTCGTATATGGAGGGGGTTGGATTGTTGCTGATGTTTACTCTGCGTGCGATGCCCAAATACGTGAGTATCCCTGGGCGGAGAGGGATAGTGAGGTGCGTGCCGTGAGAGAAAAGCTGGGGTGGTAAGACTGAGTATCTGCAGCAGAAGTGTCGCGTCTTCTTTCACAGTTAGTCTTAAACAAGTTGTAGATTGAAGTCAGAGAAGTGGGAATTGTAGTTAGGATATATACTGAAAAGCATCATGGCACATGCATGGATCATCTGGGGGGCCATGGCAACTTTTACGGTCGCCGATGGGGGGTGAGGCACACGGGGGTGGGGTGCATGGATAGATCGATGCGTAAGAACAGGCACTTCAATACTCCAAGGAAAGTGCTTCTAGCTTCCGGGGAAGGAGCAAAGCCAGAACCGGGGGCCGCCTAAATGGAAGGAGAGAAGGAAGAACGGGGTTGAGGTTGCGGCAGGAGGCAGCGGGAAGAGGTGGTGCGCGAGGGTGTGGGGTGTGGGGTGTGGGGGATGATGTGGGGGAAGATTTCGATATGGGTCATGCAGTGTCCGGGTGGTCACTGGTGAGGCCAAGGTGAAGGCCAAGGTGAAAGCTGCATACCTACCTAGATACGTACGGGTGAGGATGAAAGGTGAGAACTAATTGATGAGGGCAAGGTCAAGGTTCGGATCCCGATCAGCAACGGCAAACAAGCTAGCATGAGCATGAACCTCACAGTGTCGGGGCCGAAGAGGCGCGGAATGCGGCTCCCGTCTCCCCCAGAAATGCGCCCGAACTACGGAGTACCTGTATGTACAACAACGGTACCAGATGGAATGAGCATGCCGTACTCCGTATACATACTTCTCTTGTTCAACTCGCCCCAAACCAGACAAAGACAACAAACAGCAAGATTTCGAGGAACGCAACGCGCCCTGCGGCAGCACCAGCCCCGGCTTTGTGCGCCCTGAGCTTCTTGACCGCTTCCTGCCAGCACACCCTCTTTGTCCGTTCTCCCTGCGTTGAGCTCCCTGTTGTCCTCTCAGCTACGGGAGTCACATTATACATACATACCACGCAATCGCCGTTGCGGCCGTACGTGCTGCTCGACTTTGTCTCTCCAACGGCATTTTCGATGTGGCTCGAAATAGACGACGGCGGATCCGTTTCCTTGTGCATCGTGTTTGTTTCCGATGGAGTGATTGGCCGGCTCGTGCTGTTTCGCACGCGTTCGGGTGGCGCCCAAACACCGGCCGACCACAAGTCCAAGTCCGGATTGCGGCGACACTGTGAAAGAAGCGTTTTCATTCACCAACTTCTACATGTTTTGCCTGTTTACGATTTGGCGCCGAAAACAGTGCGCTGTGAGCGAGCTTTGTGACAAGCTCCTGCTTCGTCGTCCCGATTGTCCCGACGGAAGAGGAAACAGGATGACAAGACGGAAACATTTGATGCCACGACATGCGGATGAGACCGGGCTGGGCTCAGCGCGCACGACTCTGGTCGCGAGCACTTTTGCTTTTTCTCAGGCTGTGCTGCTGCGAAATTGTGCTGCAAAGAGTTACTATGAAAGAGCGGTCTGATGCTTCGTGTATGTCTCTATGCATGCGTGCATGGATGACGGATAATATCGATGTATTTTTGGCGCATTGTTCGTATGCATCGGGTTGTTTGTGCTCACCTGAAATCGCATTTCACTGCGAATCAGCGGCCGTGGCCCACTTGCGCCCTAGCATTTGGTCAGACAAGAATGGTAGGCGGGACATCATGCAAGAGATGCTTTTTCTTGTTCTTTTTCCCTTTCCTTCTTGCTCGTCTTTCGTTCCCCTCGTCTTTAATCGTGCTCTTGCCCTTCTTCACAGGCTTGTTCTCTTTTACCCAAAAAGAGAGCGGAAGGACTACCTACCTAACTACGACGTCGCCAGTTGGGCTGATCATATGTCGATATGAGCAGTCCATTTGGGCATGTCGTTTGGCAAATCGCTTGGCTCGTCGCCTGTCCCGTAACCCCTCTCAAGCAGAGAATGTTCACTGTGCGAAATAGCGCCTCTGGCATGTGTTGGTGCATGTGCTGAGAAATCAATGTTGCGCCCCGAAGAACAGAGGGAGAAAAGGGCGGGGCAGCCCTGGCCCAATGGCAGTGGAGGGCTTGGTCATACACATATGTACATACCTACCTATGTACATACCTCCGATATAATGTATGCATGTACATACAACGAAATATATAATGAGAACAAGGCATTCGTGGCATCGAGAACAAATCGCACGCGGCACTTTCTCTCCTCGATCTGATGGCAGCTGCCTTGGATTTGACATTTCCCGCGCGCCAAAATAAATGCCGAACAAATAGGCAGGCGGCGCATGCTGAAAGCCTTGGCCGACGACAGGGGACACGGTGCTCCAGAACAACGATCGGCGCCACATCCGTTTATGTGTACATACGTACAGAGTAGATATGTACCTACATACATACCTACCTACCTATGTATGTACCTAGGGAGATACATACCTATGTACATACCTAACCTTAACCCAGAGCAACGTGTGCTCGTAAGAAAGTGGTGGCGCATTCAGGCAGCCCCCGCACGCAAGCCACCAATCCACCAATCCACCCCCACGATCCGAATACGGAGTAAGAACGGCAAGGAACCAACCGTCGGCCGAGTTATGCGGGGGCCACGGCCGACAGCTGTCTTGATTCGTCGATCGTTTACAGAAAAGGAGCCGGCGCCCGACGGACACCCCCTCCGTTCTCGAGCCACACCACTGGTCCCGACGCCATGTGATTTCCCAGTTCGCATCTATAATCATAAGGAGAAAGGACCTTGAGTATATTTGTCCAAAGAAGGAAAGATGGCGAGACGGGCATTCACAACGGCGAGCTGGGAGTTATGTGGCGTGCGCGGTATGCGAGGGGCCGTGCGATAGGCGAGATTTTGATGCAGCAGTCGATGGGGCTGAGTCGCGACAAGGACGAGGGTCGAGGCGCAGAGCAGATTGCACCAAAATGTGAGCCAGAGTGCAGCTTGCAGTCTGCAGACCGGAGAAAAGGCCGTAGACAAGGGCCAGAAAAAGACCCAGAATACGAACTGGAGAGATGCGAATGCCAAAGGACCCAGAGGCAGACGTTGTTGCATCACGAATCAGACGGCTTTTGTTGGTACATATTTCTTATTATTAGTGCGATGACCAAGAGGAGAGTTTGTACGACGAGATGCAGCCCTACGGCGCCGGCGCAAGCACAAGCGCAACCACCAGGCACCGCGTCGAGCATTGCCGCGGCGGATAGCTACGTCAAGGGCTCATCCGGAGCACAAGCGAATCGAAGGACGATTGCGTAAGAGCCTAGAGGGCATAAAGGACATGAGAAGATGCAGTCAAGAAAAGGTACTCCGTACAGAGACTCAGAATACAGGTAGGTATGTACTCAAAAACATCTACGGAGTTGAAGTTGGTGGGAACCGTTCCAGAACGGTTCATTGCCACCACGATACCGTGCCGCCAGCCCTTGCCGGGCCGACAAAACGGGAGAAGTTCCATGATCGGGAATAAGCCACGGCTGATACCTACACTCGACTATGTACCTAACATCGGCCGACGGCCTCGCTTATATACATGTATATATTGAACATACCGGCAAGCTCCACGTCCATGATGAACCATTGAACATTGAGGAATGGTAAAAAGTGACGAAGAAAAAGGGTGGCAGTGCAAGGAATACCTGCGTCCCGACTCCCGAGTCCCAACTGGCAACAGTAAATCATGTAGGTACATAGGTAGGTACCTACCTAGGTAGACGCGCAACGCTGCTTCTAGTTTCGACCGGGCTCATATTTCGGCCGCCGGCTCTTCTCGACTCCCAAAAGAAAAGCGATTCGTCTCCTCCAGGCTCCAACAGAAGTAAGTAGTGAAGACTGAAGCACAACAGGCTAACAGCAGACGCACGCGGCACAAGTTACAACAGCCCCCGCGAACCAACCGGGATGCGGCCCGCGCAGCCTCTCGGGCGCCTCCACACTGCACAGACCACAGGGTCCCCTTCAGCCTTCAGGCAGGGATATCGGCCTGCAGGCTGCAGCGAGGAACTAACGCCTTCAATTTCCACAGTCCTACCGCCGCGTCTCCAACGCGTTACACATGCGCAACGCGTTGCACAGTATATGTACCTCGCACGTTGCACCTTGCCTACAGCAGCGCCCGATGCAGCAGCCCGGATGTGCGCGTCCGATTCTCCAGGGATGACAGGTCTTTTTTTTTTTGTCGTCTTTTCTGATTTCGGTGCCTGACGGGGTGCGTAACGCGTTGATGAAGCGCAAATGCTTGCACACCGAGAGCGCGGACCCTTGAGCAGTGGGGTTGGTGCTTCACTTTCAAAGTTGCACTTCGTTGTTTTGTTCGCTGGGTGGGGGTGTTGGGCGTGAAGGGTGAAGGCAGGCATGTATTGGACGTTACAAAGGTATTCAATGGCCACTTATACATGCTTTGGAGTTTAATGTCTCTTTATATGATGGAATCGTATAATAATTCCATACGGAATATTAGGTACGTTCTTCATGCCCATGTACTCATATCTATTAGGTAGGTATGTAACCTAAAGTTACATGTACCTATGTATAAGTACACATTCTGGTTCGATGCCTCCCTCTCCTGTTCTTGTCACATTCAATCAACAACGATGCAATCCATCTCTGGTATCTCCCACGCACGAACCCCCCCCCCCCCCACAAGCTCGTCTCCCCCCTCTTCTCGGCGCCTTTCGGTCCCTTTCGGTTCACTCGTTTGAGAAAAGAGGACCCCCATTTTGTAAGTACCTACCTGGTACGGAGTATGTACAGCACATTAGATGTATATTCCTCTCGGGCAAAAGCCCGTCCGGCAGGCAGTTGGCTTCAAGTTGTCACTGCTTCGAAAGGACAACTCTGGTATCACAAAACAACATGATGGAATCTTGTAAAAGAGGGCTCGGCGTTGAAGCAACGTTGCCATAGTCGTCACAAAGGCGGATGAACCTACCTACCTATAGCCTACCTACCTGCATACGCCCACTATGGAGTACATACATACATACCTTATGTATGTACCTACTTTTCTGACAGCCGCGCGGGCGATGCACACAAATCACTTACAACATGTGCAAAAACGTCTGGCGTACACTGTAGTTCCCAACTTTCCTCGCAATCGCAACCCATTACACGAACTTTCCCCGACAGCCCGTGGGGGCATCGGATTGTCGGCCACTTTGCTTGTCGGCCTCGGGAATCGGTAATGGTATCTTTCCCCCACTTCCTTGTCTCCGTTTCTTTCTTTTGTCCCGACTCCCCCATCCTTGCCGTACTTTTTCCAACCCGGACCGAAACGGAGAGACGGAGAGGCGGGGGCGGAGAAGAAGACCGAGCCAGGTTTCTCGATTCTGTTCCCGAGAAGAGTATGGGGAGATCGGAAAAGAAATTGAAAGGGGAGGATTGATATTGTTCTGTTGATGTGTCGGTGCGTCAGTGGCTTTTTTTACCATCTTTTCTTGTTGATATGATATTGTGGATTTCATGACACATGTTTTCATCTTCATATGGGACAACTAACTATACGTATGATGTATCCTCTTTACTTTTATTGGCCTCACAAATTCGTGTGCTTCTCAGAAGGTATGCGTGTATTTACACTGGCACCCATTCCTAATGTCGGTGACCTAGGTAGCGGAAAACCTAGCATCATGTGTCGGTCGGCTCGTGAAAGCCATGTACCATGTGCCGAGTTCACGACTGCCATACATCGTATGAGTGCCAAGCATCATGTGTCTGCTTTATCGCCAATCTGTCAGATCTCTACCTCACAGCCGAGGCATCGTGTCTTTGCTTTATCGCCAAGCAGCATGTTCTAACTTCTGCTTCATGGGCAACTGATCACCATGTCTTGCTTGATCGCCAAGTATCATGTACCTGCTTCACATCAAACTGCCGAGCACCTGCCTGTGACAAATCCTTCTCCCTCAATCACTTCACGCACTCCACTCCCTTCTTCATTGCTCAGTGCTCCCACGAATCGTCTGAAACTTTTAACTTGTCCCTCCAAAACGACCGAAGCTATGCATCCTGTCTTTCCCAGCCCCGCCCTGCCATCGTCTGTAGACTGTCTCCCTTCTCCAATTCCTTCTAATGTATATACCTAGTACCTACCTATGTATCGAGGCCCGATACTCTCCTGCAAGGCCAAGCTTCTGCATCAGGTGCGCCGTGGCCTTGGCAAGACCATTGGCTCCCACTTGGCACGTACTTCGGCGTAGCAATCCGGCTCCGACCCGGCCTTGGGGTGCAGCCGGGGCCAGGAAAGAAGCCGGCCGGAAGTCGAATTGCCGCATTGGCCATGGCCATGGCCATTGGCAAGAGAACCCTTAGATAAAATCAGGGATTTCGAAAAAAGTTGAAACTGAACTTGGAGTAGGTAGACTCTGTATCCCCCATTACGTCGCTGCTTCATAGGGCTTCTACATACACGTGTCAAGCAGCTGCGTTTTCTCTGATGTGGTGAATGATTGACTTACAACACCACCAGCACCACCAGCACCAGCACACACATTCACTTCCTCATGGCATACATGTGACATTCATATACATACGGAGTAGTCGTACGCAACACGTGGCGTTGGCCACCTACCTCATCGCCATCCAGCCCGCAATGAAACACAAGCCCTCTAAACTCTATGTACATCCCTGTATGATTTCAGAAGGATTCGCACACGCGCACACAAAATGAAAACAGAGCAAGTCAAGACGCCCAAAAGTCGTCAAATGCCGCCAAATGTAAAGCGAAAAGTAAATTGCCCGATGGCTCTTGGTCGGCGCGGCCTTGCTCCCTGTTCTTACTCGAGGGCATATGCGTGATTTCATACTACCTATTCAGGCCGTTTCGCTCGGCCGTGGCCATGGGGTGTGTCTCTACGAACCACGCATAGGTAGAAGTCGTTGTGCATTTCTTGACTTGACAAGGATTGTCCATTATTCGCATGTTAATGGGAACTTCTCCGCGACTAGCTCCGTATGAATCGGTGATGCTTATCACGGACCTCGGAATGGGCATCTTTGCCCATCACCGATTGAAATGCATGTCGCAGCGAGCCCGTCTTGTCGGCCGAGTTTCATCCAATGCGCTGGCAAAGCGGCCACGTCTATTTCAGAGCCAGTATAGGTGGTGCAATAACGGCTGATGAACTTCGCGGGCTACATCTTTCATGTGCTCGACGTATCTCCTCCATTACAATGCAATCCTCTTTACTTCATGGCGCAGTTCCGTGCCAGAGTATGAGGTATCACTCTTCACAGCCTCATCATGGACTTCAATTTTGCTATACACGGTTACAGCTCACCTCCTATACATGGATGAGCATGTTTAATTCGGCACAGTCGGCCAATGTGACAGCCATAGCCTCTCTAGACATAATCCTCTGATAGACAAGGAGATACGCACACAATGCTTCTCCTATGCTGTCATCTCTGCCACTTACACGTTTCATCCTGGATGGTATTTTGAAAGCGGAATCGTGGTTTTTTCCAATGACCAGGACTGTTTGACCATGTGTCAACTTCATTCTGCCACTGATCCTTCGAGAATCCTGCAACACGACGAGTCTATGCCTTCGCTTGGCCCGTGTCTACCCTATTCTAGCCGCCGATGCCGTCATTTTTCCACCATTGCCGGTGAGCGTCCTGAGCCGGCTCTACCCAGGTCCCAGGGGGCATGACGCCACCGGCCGGGACTTAAGAAGATATGTAGGAGCCGTTCGAGGTGACGCACACAAAGGGCGGGAGACAAGGGGGAGTTGCGGCCGAAGCGAATCTCGAAGCCATCGTTTGCCGCATCCTGTCTCATCCTACCCTTGGCGATACGAAGAACCGCATCCAGCGTATGAACCTCGGCAAACTACCACACAATAACTGTTTCTTGCCTTGGCGATATCGGATTGGTACCCCTCTGCAAGTCGCGTGGAATGACGTATTTCTTGCCGTCGTAAGAGTGTGGGGAGACGTCGGGTAAAAGACTGTCCAGGCTGGTGTTGCTGATGAAATTTCGATGGTTTTGAAGGCATCAACATGCTCAATGATGCCTGGTGCTGTTGAGGCTGTGGTGAGGCTGTGGCGTTGAGGCTGTGGACGCTGCCGGAAGAGATTGTTGGAGGTGCGGCATTCAACACAGCTTTGAGCGGTGGCTCACCATCTCGGGTACGATACTGTGATAGTAGGCAGCCTTCCTCTTTGTGTAGTATCCTCAAGGCTTATAGTTCTCCATTAGGGATCCTGGTCTTCGAAAAGTTCTTAGGATCCTCGTATCTTGCAGAACCTTGGTGGTTTTTTGAGACGGAAACCGACTGGGCCACGGTACATTATGGTGGACATATTGACTAGGTGCTAATGGTCATGGCAGACAGGCCCAAGACTTCCAGATAGTAATCGTGAGGACTGGCATATGTGGTTTCGTCTCGAGTTCCATGCGTGGATATTTCTTTTGTACATCAAGTAAACCTCCACGGCCACTTGCCATGGTCCATGATTGGGCCATGACTGCATTATCGGTTGTGTTCAAACCCCTGCTCAGGTACGCGCCTTGCGCACTGCTATCAGTTCTGAGAGTTTGATAGGGTGCCAATTACGAGTTCCCGCATACACTGAGAGCATCAATGATGCAAAACATTCTGTGGTCTTGGTTGGCGCCCTTCTTGGTTGGCACTCTTCTTGGCGGGCGAATCCTGACGATTCGAGCACCATGTCAAGAACGTCTACCCGCTTTATGATCCATCCCGGGTGAGAAGAACCTTGCTGGTACACTTTTGAAGTATTGTCTCTCTGCTGAGCACTTTCCGTGTAGTTCTGCGGAACGACTCGGGATTGTTTTTCATCGCTGGACAAAATCACCAAGGCGATTGCCGAATTCTATATGAAGAAAAAGAACTCGGTAACAGTGAGCATTTATTCGGCAAGTTGTTGAGCGCAAAGATGGAGTCCCGGAAACTAAGAGAGGGCAAGACCAAGGGCAGAAACAACTTCTGAATCTAACAGCAGGAACGCAAATCTCACTAACACAAGAACATCAAACACAGAAATGCTTTCTCTCACTTATATCTCGTGAGTAAATCAACTGGACGAAGGACATGCGATGATGTCTATTCAAAGACTGCCTGAAAGCTCAAGACTGTTGACATACCTAGGTAGAGAGGGGTTGGAGCAGACGTGCGAATGAAAGTTTGGAGATCACTGCCCGCCCTCTACCGACGAGACATCAAACAACGATCGCTGCGCCTGAGCAACGGCGAATTGTAAGCAGAACAATGAAGTTGAAAGTCCACCACATGAAGCTCAAACTTTGCTGTTCGTCCTTATCGAATCGTCATAAACTTAGGTAGGCCGCTCGGTGGACGCAAGCTGGCTGTACTCGCTACAGCTAGCTTTAAAAACCCCGCTGATAGTTCCCATGTTTGTTGGGCCAATTGATTGAACAGATCATGGGCCAAGTTCTGTTGCGACAGCTTCTTTATGTTTCCAGCATTCTGAGATCTCACTGCAGTCAGTGACTTGTTAGGTAGTTGTAGCTGTGTTTTGTCACTTGTGTGAAAGTTGAAACCTTCAAAGTTCAGGGGCAGATTCAGTTCCACTCTTCAGCGAGTCTCAGACTCTCGAGTCTCAGCCTCTCAGGGCAGCAGCCCCACTAAAATACCGTTCAAGCTTCAAGGTGATAGGGGCCAGGCCCAAAGCGGTTTAACCCGGGCGGCCCCGATAGCTCGGTCAGACCACTCAGAGCTTCCCAGGCACAACTTGGACATTTTTCATCTCTCATCTCTCATCTGCAACTCGTGCTCGTGAAAGCTCGGATCTCCTCAATGGACCGCGTCCCCTGTGCGACAGCCGCTTGCAACTCTCGCATCTGCCATATATGCTGAGCTTGCCTGCGTGCTGGGCTTGCTCTTGTCCGCGATTCCACGATGCCCCGACAGTATGTCCTTTTTGGACAACTGCTTCCTCGTTTCACCGCTCGACGTCTCATGCTGGTGCTCGTTGGCATATCGATTCTTGCAATCACGCTGATTTGGACACTCCTCTCAGGTGTTCCGTCATCTCCCAGTCTTTCCGTCTACGACACCAAGATTGCGCCCCACGTGGCTCACCTGCCACACGTGAGCGATTCCTTGTCCAAAAGCTTTCTCAATCCCTTCCGACAGAAGTCGCACCGACCGCCACATGACGAAAAAGATGAGCACGCTGGTTCATCGTGGCTGGCTGATCTCTCGTGGCTCAAGGTTCCATTTTCGAGCGCCTTTACAATAGATGATGACAGAGCTCTACTTCCTCCGCTTAAGCCGCGCCAACCCATCTACTGCTATTACGATGCGACGGCTAAAAAGTCAAGACAAGAGAAGGATGCCGAGAGCGAATTGCTCTTGACCTGGCGGAGAGCGTGGTGGGCGAAGGGATTCCGTCCCATCATTCTCAGCGCTTCCGAAGCCATGAACAATCCTTCATACAGCATCCTTCAGAGACTCAAAGTGGACGCCAACTTGAAAGAAGACCTAATGCGTTGGCTTGCGTGGGAGACAATGGAAGGTGGCATACTAAGCAGCTATACGCTGTTACCCACGGTGCCTAAAGAGGATCCGTTGCTCGCCTATCTACGGCGAGGCGAGTTCCCGCATCTGACGCGCTGGAAGGATCTCGATGATGCCCTCTTCACCGGCCAAAAGGACCACGTCAGGTCTGCATTCCAGGCCATCATCAACGCGGAACCTACCAAGCTCGAGGCAGCCAAGAGCTTGATAGAGATCGTCCCCAATGAAGTCTTTCTGGTCGACAAGGCTGTTATGCCTCTAGCATCGTACACACAGGACACGATTTCGAAAAAATTTCCGAGAGTCGCCGAAGCGCTCAAAACAAGCAAAGCCGCCGGTCTCGTCAGTCTAAACAAATTGATTACGACGCACCTGCACGTGGCATGGCAAAATCGATTCTCTGATGGCATCCAGGTTCTCAAGCCTTTCCCCGAGCACATGAGTACCCTCGTGGGTAATGCGCTGCAGCTGGCTAGGCAGCTGGCCACTTGCTCGGACAGCCCAATGCCGGGGACTTGCCCGCCGAACTTGGCGAAATGCACCCCTTGTGTGGCCATGTCGCCCATGCCCGTCACGACGCCCGCCCGCTTCCACAACGTCAGCAAAGTCTTTACCATTGGAACCGTTCCTCACCCCTGGACGCGTACTCTACTGGTGGATTTACGCCCATCCTTCAACGCGTCTTGGATTCGGCAGGAGTCACCCCGCGACGCCTGGACCATGGCCGTGTCGCAAGATCTGCTCGGCACTGGCGTATCCAGCACGAAGAGACTCATGAATCTCAAAGAAGCAGTCGCCGGCGACTACGCCACTGCAAATTCCTTGTGGGTGGCGGCCGAAAAGGATATGCCTACTGACATGAGCTGGTATTTTGGATTTGCGATTCCTGAGAAAGGTCTCCAGGATGGCCAGGCCGTTGCACCCGTGCCGGCGGACCGTCAACCGGACAAGAAACAGAAGAAGCCTCATCGCAACACCGGGCCCGTCGTGAGCCCCGAAGAGAGAGCGATAGAGCAGCCCCTGATTGACGAAGCCAAGAGAGTCATTGCTCTGAGAAGATCCACCGACGAGTCCAAGCTGCGCGCCTCCCTGGAAGCCTGGAATATGGCCGACACGGAGATTTGGAAGTTTGTCCGCGCCTTCCAGTCGAGACGCCATAAGGAACGCGAGCAGTGGGAGAAGATAGAGTCCCAGTATAGTAGTGGTTCGGGCACAGAGAAGGGCAGAAGCGCTTGGAACCGATGGCAAGATGGCAAGGAGCACCAGAGCGAGCCACCAAAACAGACATCAGCCGCGAAAGCGTAACGCGCGTGGGATGCAAGGCACTGCTTTTGGCATTGAAGGGATGGGTGTGAGTGCTATACTTTTTGGGCGTTGGATCTGGCGTTTTGTTTTCATTTTGTCGGGCCATTGTTGCTCCCTATTTTTAGTTCGCTTTGCTGTATTATTCCCAAGGTTCTATGAGATGAACAAAACAGGGCGCGCTGGTTGGATCTGCGTATGCTGATCTTGTCGCTTGAATTCCTACTGCTTTAACGACGTATCCTTTACATCACATCGTTCCATATTTCCAAATTGTTTCGCGACCCGCCAAACATCGAGAGGAATAAGAGGAGGAAGGGATACAGGCAAAAGTCTCATCAGTAGGAGGACGATGTATCATTCAAACAGACATGTTGAATAACAGACGAACCCAAAGAGCTAGGTCTTGCAAACACTATTATCTTGTGTGCAGAGTGCGAAGAAAAATGCATCCTCCTCTTTTACTATACTGCATATTCCCAACTAGCCATGAAAAACATCATCACGTCCTCCACGCACGTTCAGCATCTACGACTACATCTACACCTTGACGACAATAGTATCACCGCCCATCTCTCCACTCAATTCCCTCGACGTCGGCCCCCGTTCCCCCGCTCCAGACCCGTTCACCTCGCCCCCCACGCCGATACTCCGCCGCCCGTTGTCCCGCTCTTGCTTCAGCGCCTCGTCGGGGTATTTGGAGGCGGTGCTGGAAATGGAAGTCTCACCCTGCTGCGGGTTTTCGAGAAGCAAGCGAATGTGCGGGCTGAGCCAGAGGCCTTCGAGTTGGGAGGGCTTCATGTCCTTGGCGCCGGAGATGGTGCCGCGGCAGGAGGGCCGGTTGCAGAGACAGGTGAAGGGTTGGGCCATGCTCCATTCTGTGGAGGGGTAAAAGAACTATTTGCGGTTAGCTTTCCCCATTTGATCATGGAGAGGTCAGCATAGAGGAGAGTTTGAGTATCTGTTTTTAGAGGCCGAGGGTTCTGTTGTTCAATGTTGGAACTTGGGAGGGTGTCATAACGCACAGTGAGTTCGTCTCCAGGCTGCAGGCCCTTTGGCCCGGCGAGGATATTCAAGCTCGCTGTATCGAAGATCTAGTTCGTCAAAAGGATGGTTACTAATGTACCAGCGACATCAATGTAGTAATACAGTATCTGGATTCTGCAGACTGCTGGATTCTCGGTGCGTCTTGCGGGGAATGAGGACGCAAGTAGTAACTACATCTTCCTTTGCTTCTTGCTCTTCCCAGACCTGATGTCATGTGAGAACACGCCAGACACTTACAAGAGATGGTTCGCATGAGTGGTTGATGTACACGAGGTCGCTGTTCAGGCTCAAGTGGCTATTCACGCCCATCTGCACCGTCGCGTACGTCGGCTCCTCGGCCACAGTGCAAGGCGGGAAGGCCATCTTAGCGAAGACGGCGAAGGGCGGGAGAGCGACCTTGGATAGGCTCTTGGAGGAGTATTCTTTGTCGTTGGTGATGACTTCTTGGATGGCGGGGTGAGAGGGCTGCTTCCAGTGAGGGGTGAGGGGAGCCATAGCTAGGACTAGGACTTGGTGGGTTTAATTTAAGAATCCGAAGAAAGACAATGATAAGTCAACGAAGACCAAATCTTGAGATACACGAGCGTCAGTCGTCTATTTCTATCACAACACATGCAGCGAGTGCTTATGTATGTACGCGGCGCTGAGAGACGTGGGGATGGTGGCTACATAGGTCGGTAGGCATGTGAATAGATTGGAAGTGGCCGAATCTTCATCACGTACCTGGACAGATTAGGAAATAGTGACACCTGATCCAATGCCAAAGACGAGAATCTGACTTCCTTTTCGCAAGATACCAAGTAGAAGAGGGGGAGAGGAACACCTGCCGCGGCCTTTTATGCATCCCCGCCAACTCTCTTTCTCCTCACGCGCCGACCATCTAATCTATGGCTTATTAACAAGACTGCCCTCTCTACGGAGTATGTGTGTGTTACCTAGGTAGGTAGCCAAACCCCGATTGCCGAGGGACAAAATGCGCTGATGATGCCGCACCCGGGGCCCACCATGCGCCCCCGGTCCGGATTGATGCAGAAAGGCTCAATCTGGCAATGGCATGTCTGGCATTGTTTCGCATACGGAGTATGTACTCCGTAAGTTGACTGTGAACTTGTCACTTGGCGCCGCTTTCTTGTGGGCTATGTTTTATCTGAACTGGGCTGTCTTTTGCATTATGCCGTTCCTATCCACGTCCGCGGGTTGTAGCCTGATGCCGAACCCATTGTCAAGTTATGTACTCCGTACGGAGTTAGGTACCTAGGTAAGTTACCTACATACCTACCTGTACGGAGTACATACATACCTTTCCGTATGTACATATGTAGTTGTCAAGTTATGCGCCAATGGTTTCGGGGCTGTTGTGAACTGCAGGCGAAACGACGGGCGAACGGAATTCTCTGCGGTCGATAAGTACCTAGGTACCTACATACGGAATCATACGGAGGCCGTTTCACTGCTGTTGTAACTTGTGAGTTGTGACGGACGGGAACATCCGCGCGGAGCACGAACACGCGTCATCGCTCCACATGGCTTCCCGCATGCACATGGGCTGCACCAGACACCCCAAGGCATCACCAGGCTGACTCCATACATTGTTTTTATCAACACTCAAGCTGATTTCCCCGGAAAAATGACATGCGAACATCAGCCTTTTGTGGCACATGTTCCAAAACTTGCCTCGATGCCGCATTCGGAGGTTTTTCGTCACAAAGCCGTTGATCCATCATGCCATACTGGTCACAAGCGCCCAGCGATTTGCCCCAAAGATGGGAACTCGGCTGTGTGCCCGACCCTGATTGTCTTGACCAAATCTGACAAAAGACGATCGACGCTTATCTCGGTCACATGATCGTGAAATTACCCGAGTCCGACCCTCTGCGACTTGTCCGCGAACCCGAGCATGTGTCTCAGGTGATGAGCAATGTGTTTACATACCGAGTTCCTCCAATTTCACACCTCATTGTATGTTTCTATTACAGTATGCTATGGAAAGAGTGTACCTTGTTTCTTGGCTGGGACTCGTGGTGCCACTTGTGAACATGCGTCCGATATCCTCGATTCCTCGTCTACTGCTCCTTTTCCTCTTCTGTTTTGCTTCTTTGCTCTTACACTGCTCCGACTGTCATAACTCGTCCAATTGAACCTGGGTAGGTTGGCATACTGGCTCTAAAATGATTAGGAAACGATTGCTGTTGAGAGCTTGGACATGGACCAAATCTCCGCCAGGACTTGAGCCATCTGAGGTCGGCCAACATCTGAGCACATTGAGATATGAAGACGATATGTTTGTCGGCGCTTTAGATCCAACATTCTGGAACTTTCCCGGGCTAAGGACGTCAAGTCATACAAGGAAAGGTGGAAGAACGCCAATACGTCGGATATGGCTCAGCAAAGGCACCATCTACAGCTGTTCTCTGCCTCCAAGCAGCTGCGTATCAGTCAGCTTGGCAGTTCTCCGACGGACGAGTTAGAGCCTTGTGAAACTACCGAAACTTCCGTATCGTTCTTGGCGATCTCGGCTTGGCGCAAACAGCTGACCGCTCAGTCTTCCGACAGCTATGAGACTTCGTTGTATTGCGAGCTAAAGATGACCAATTTGTACCAGATTTGGATAACGCCTGCGCTGTTGTATTTATTCCTTCACTTGCTTTCTCTTTTCCTCCCCAAGGGCCAAGACTGAAACTCTACGCATTGTTGCGCAGCCAGCCACCTAGCACCGTTGCGAAGGACGAGGCAAATACACACATTTTATACACTCGACACCATCTTTTTCCGCTGCGAATGCGATGAGATCATGAGATGGAAGCAGCCCTGTCAGTCTTTTTCACTTTGATGACGACAGCGCCTCTTATCTTGGACGGCGTCAATGGGATGTAAGGGCACATGACATGTTATGATGCCTAGCCGCACCTGGCGGAGCCTAGTTCTCTGAGTCTTTATTGGCAGTAAATCGCTTCCCACACCTTGGCAGCACCCTCGCTTTGTTCTCACTGCACTGTATTATCAAGAACTCGCTTCAGATACCAATGATGGAGACGAGATACCAAAGGCAGAGACCAGGTACAGCTGATCGGCACGCGAAAGCACAAATTGGACATGACATCAATGTTTTTCAACCTGGCCGATTATGGGTGTGTTGTTCGAGCGATTCTCTCACTGCAACGAAAAGCATGGTATGAGAGAATCAACATAACCTCCGAGCTCTTTCCAAACTCCTGACAAACACGACCAGACATTTGCATCAGACCTCGCCCGTTCCTTCCTCGTTTTCGCTGCCTCGACTGCCGCCTGTCGCCTTCCGCCTGCCTCAGACCTCTTTTGTCACCATCGGGAAGGTGCTTCCTCATAGTCGCACCACAACGTGCTAAACATCACTACACGAGATCTTGCAAGTCCCGACGCTCTTGCTCTCCCCCCTTCTGACGTTGCTGTGGACATCTTTCGGCTGTGATCCGTCATAGGGGCACCTCCTCCTCCCCAAAACACTTTGGGTACGCAGCGAAGTTCGAACTCAAAAGGTGTTCAGGCAGTGGTTAGCAAAAGCCCTGCCGACATTCTCTCTTTTTTTCTCGCCTCTCTTCTTCTTCTCTCTTCGAAATAAGCCACAAGGCCATCATCATTTCCAAAGACCTGTCCTCTACTCATCCCTGCTTTGTCAACGCCGTGTCCTCTGAATTCACCCGACTACGTTGAGACGAAATATGCCAACCAAGGCCCTGTAGGCGTAGCGGTTCGCTGGTTGCTCTCTTTGCAGACTGACGCGTGAGTTCTTCTTTCTTTATTTTCCGAAGCGCATGTCTTTCTCCCTCTCGGCGTCCGTTTTTTTATCCTGCCTCTTCCTCATCCATCCCACAACCATTCACCCAGCGTCTCGCTCTTTGGCTACACGACTTGTTTGTGATATCGACTTTGGGGTCATGCTGGTGGCCAGTATCTTTGCCCCTAAGGAGCTCCCACATGACAGTCGCCTCTGAACAGTTTGTCATATTTCTCGCGTACTTCAAATTGCTGGACAAGAAACCATCTGAGCCAGTGCCAGCCTCCTCGGCCGCTACTGCATTGACGTTTTACTCTGCATCTGGATTTTTCTTCTCGGGCTACATGGAGACATACGTGACGACAGCCCAATATGGTCTTGACAAAATCAAGGAGGACAAAAAGGATCCTTCGTTGTTTGTACGCAGCTCAGCAACATGATCACCAGCTGAGTCCATCGACAACCCCTCTTATCCGGTATAATTTGCTGCACAACTATCATCGTTGTATCCAAGTCACCATGGACCTTGGAAAACAATCGGATCGGAATTCTCCTCGGCTCTTGTTGAATGGACTGTCTCAGTTTCTTAGGTCTCAGCTAGAAGCACAACGGATTACTGACGGCAGCAGGCTTTGGTCACAGGTAGCACCGATTCTGACGTTCATCCAAGCCAACACACAGACGCCTGGCAAGCTTCAAAAGTTTCCTACTCTGTTCATTTGGCATTCAAAAGAGATTCATCGCTCTTTCTTTTTCTTTGCTTTCGTGGACGTCAAAATGGTCTCGAAGACCTATACCGCCCGTGAACTGATACGGATGAGACAAGCCTCCGTGAGCCAAGACATATACAAAAAGCTCTTTGAAAAAATGCGTAAAGACAGTGACCTAGGTACGTTGTTTCTGGAACAATAGCGGATACTAGTTCGTCGTTTCTGTCGCTTACTTTTACAAAAGGCGAAATTTTCCGCATGCCGCCTGAACGAGCTCTTCCTCTTATTGAGGAGGAGACATATGAGCCCGATGAAGAACAGAAGATGGCTTTGGAAGAATCTTCTGTCCGTCAACTAGATGGAACGGACGCTGAGTGGAAATATCGGGGACGGTCCCAGCTGGAGCATGGCCAACAAGAGCCAATCGGAGCTCCAACCGGTCTTTCTGCTCAGAAAGATGAAGGCTTCCAAAGATTCTACAAGGCCGTCGTCTCTCCAACCCATGTCCGAGTTACTGCCGGAGGGCGCATAGTTCCGAACACGCGGGGCTCATCCTCTCCAACTGGAAAATGGTCCAGAGAGAAACCAGGAGTTGATAGTTCTTTTGCATCTCGCTCCTCTGGCCACAGTACATGTGGAGACACAGCCGGTATTCCCCTGGCAGCCACGATGCCGCATCCTGCATACGGTCCTTTCCCTCATCTTTTCCCGGGAATCTTCCCTGGCATGCATCCTTCAGTTACAGCCGGAGGCCACCCGCCCCTTGCCATGATGCCTTGGCAGATGGGGATAGGAATGGGAATGGGAAACACACTCGGTTTGGTTCATTCCAATCTCCCGCAGATGCATCAAGCAACAGCCAAAAAAAGTCCAAAAATATCGGCAGAGCGTAGGGAAAGTGGGAAGCAGGTTGACGGCAGCATTTCTGACAACCCAAATCCTGTTCGTGTTTCACCCCCAGAACACTTTGACCCAAACCGCCCGTTTTACTTCAACGGACAGTGGATGATGCCTCCTGCCGGATCTTTCTATCCGTATGGAATGGCTTCCGTGCCAAGCTTCCCGATCTCAGGACTAGGCTCGCCGAATACCGTGCCTCCTCGCTTTCAAATGCCCGCCAGGATGCAACCAGCGCCCGTTAAGGCTGACCAGAAATTACACGCCCACATGGCGTCTTCTTCGAGTACTCCCAGCATTCCGGGGCGCTCTCCTGTGCCCGTATCGTCTATTCGGCCTAGCGACATCACCAGGAAGCAGATAGAAGTTCTCAGGTCTTCTCTCAGGTACTTTGAAGACCAATTGCAGTACAACAAGCACCAAATCGATGAGAAAGGCATGGAAACACAGGCGAAAATGGTTCGACAGCACATTCAACAGTTTGAGAAGAACTTGAAAGCTCAGCTGGAGACTGAGCAAACCCATTATCCCAATTACGAGCACCAAGCAGATGCTAGTGGCTCGACTCCTGATCATAATGGGAAGAATTCAACTTCCACCACAGCTAATGACACGAAGTCTGAGCGGGGCTCTAGTCAATCATCTGTCTCGCAGAGCTTACCGACTCAAAGACAGCCAGGAAAGACGCATAAGGATCAGGATGCTTTTCTTTCTCGACGTGCCATGGCACTGAAACAAGTCAAATCAGCATCTGCCCCTGTTTCCACCAAAATCACGCCCGAATCATCAGAGGACTGTGAGCCCATGAAACGGCCCTCAACGCTGCCAGCTGGGGCTGCACTAGCACCACCGTTTCTCCCACGAGCAGATAGCACAGTTTCAGTTCCCGACCCTGCCACTTTCAGAATGTCATCAACCACATATACTGAAGACAGTGATTCGGTGGCAGTTGTGACTGGAGGCAGCGCAGACTTGGACGCCCCGGAAGCCTTCACTGAAAAGCCATACCTGGTGGGACATCTTCCAAGCGAGAGGCGCACGGAGGCCGGTGGCATGAATGTTTACATCTATGGCCGTGATCTTACTGAGGATGAGCTGCGTGCTCGACATATGTATTGGGGCAAGGCGCCACACCATCTCCAAAAAGGCCTACCCAAGTTTGATGGCAAAGACTTTTACCCTCCGTCTCCGGTGAAGTCTCAGTCTCAGTCTCCGACTGTGCCTAAGCCCCCACCCATCGTCCTGATTTCATCTGGCAACACCGAGGCAGATCCCGCGTTGACGATCCCAAAAGCAGGAATAGATCCGTTTCGATCACTTCACGAATCTTTTCTGCCCCCCTCTTGTGATTCCCTTGGGGTCACGGGCCAATCTCAGCACGCTCCCACTGCAACTTCTACCGCAGAGCCACCGGAGCACACTCAACTGGCACCAGCTACCGGCTCAACCCCAGTTGACCACGGTTACAATGAGTTTCGCAAGGCCCTGGGCCATAATGTTGCTTCATCAACGGACGGCTGCAAAGACAAGTCGTCAGACGATGGTGATGATGGCTCAAACATTCTGTTTCGCGGCCGGAAATATATGACTGCCAGTGGGTAAGTGCCGAGAATCCCAGAGCCGAGCAAGGATCACAACTAACAAGTATAGAAGCAAGAGTAGACACGATGTGTGGCAGCGTGTTTGGAAGCGAAACAAAACAAGCGCCACGGCTGTTCCTGGAACCGTGTCTTCTATGACAGCTCAAGGTGTATTGCCCAACTACGCCGGACATGCTACCGCCTCTCTCACACCCGCCATTGCCAATGCATCCATATCTCCAAAGGGGCCGCCATCGAAACTCTCTGGTAGCGAAGACCTCAGCACAACTGGTCGCGTGTGCAACAAGAAAGAGCACCAACTCCCAGCCATCCATGAAGTCAAAAAAAGCAAATGAGACTTGCGGACTTCGGACTCATGCCTCATGAAACGAAGGAGAATCCTGGCCAAAAAGGAAAAATCAAAAAAAAAAAAAAAAAAAAAAAAAAAAAAAAAAAAAAAAAGAGAAGCTCTATATGGAGCATACTTTATTGTTTTCATACTTACTTACATTATGAGTAGCTCACCGGCTGATTTGTTGGTTGTTGTATACCTTACACGTTCAACTTTGCTACACTTGATGAGCTCTTCCAACGTGGCTTCCGAACAAGATTACGTTATTTTTACGGCACCACAGAAACAACATTGCTACAGTATTGAAAACGTGCTCACAAAACATGCACCATCAGGACATGAAAGTACATTTAAGGAACGGATTGATATTGAACGAAGACGTGGAATTGGCATTTTTTCTCTTCATATTGTTTTCTTTTTTCGCGGTATGGAAAGCTGTGTCTCTCTTTTCTTTGTTTTTTCTTTCTCTCTTCTTTCTCTTTCTTCTTTGTCTTGTTCTTTGCTCGACCCAGCCGGGTATGAAGCACATTGTTCCGTTAGTTGTTGGCATCAGCCCAGTTTGAAGGGATAATTGTAGGCACTCGGATGTATTTTATGAGCTCCAGTGGAGAAGTACACTGTACAGTAAAAGTAGCTATGTATCTGCCTTCATAAGGCGAAGAGAAAAGATAAATGATAGGCCACGAGCTATATCTCTAAATAGGTTTTCTTGTGTGACAAGACGTTTTGCAGGCCGGATTGACGTTGCAGCGAGTGGTGGTGACGTGATGAGAGATGGGATGGATAGGATTACTCACCAAATGTGATGTACTAGAGTATGTACCTACTTTGGATGTTCCTTACCATCAAATCTCCATCTTCACGGGAACAGAGTCCTTGGAGAAAATCTTCGGGCAAGAGTCGAAGCTGGTATTGTAAGACTAACTTCGACTTGGGTTTTTCTTCGCTAGTCGTATACCTCGAAAACCACTGACTTATTGGTTGACGCGGAGATATCCTAGCGGGGAAGAGTTCTCTACGATATTCTCATCAGAAAGAGAATACTACGACTGCCTGTACCATCAGACAAGTTGGCTTTGTTCACGGATGATGGGAAGAAAGCTGGAAATCCAAGATCAGCAAAGAGGCGTGCGCGTCTCGCATGAGACCGCGGTCCAGGCATCATGTCACAGTGCGACAAGGGTGAGACACAATTTGACTTCGGGAAACACCTCCCATGGAGCATTTCACAAATCAGTGAAATGGCCATTGAGAATTAAAATTCTCCATTATTCTACCTTGCCGTAGTAGACCCGTACCTGCCAAGCAGGTAATGCCAGAACGCCTGGAGTATCATGCCGAAGTAGCAAGAAAAAAATATCAAGGAGTATCATGCCGAGTCCCTTGGATAAAAAGAACTTGTCCACTCCGGCGTGATACTCCTTGACATTTTCTTCTTCTCGAGCTCATTTTTTAAAAATCGAAGCAAGCGGTCGGTCGGTCCTTTCCGTTCGACTGTCCGTGTTTTCGCCCAAGAAAAATTTTGTTCATGTCACTGCATTTAAGCAGAGACCTTGTTGTTGGCGCGGAGCTCACGGCCGACCTTGGAGCGGGCCAGGATGTTCTCACGGTCCTTGTCGAGCTTGAGCTTGGTGATGACAACGTTGGAGGGGTGAATGCCCAGAGGGACGGACTGGCCGGAGGCCTTGTCGCGGGTCACGCGCTCGATGTGGATGATGTACTTGAGACGGTAGACGGAGGTGACCTTGCCTTCGCTGTCCTTGTTGGAGCCACGAACGATCTTGACTTCGTCATCCTTGCGGATGGGGATGCTGCGGACCTGCACATGGTCAGTAGGCGGAACCAATGAGGGGGGTTTGTCTTCGCGTCGGCGGTATAATTTGGAGAGATTCTCGGAAAACGTACGTTGTATTTCTCGCGCAGCTCCTTGCTCAGGGGAGCGCTCATGATGACACGGCGCTCGCTGGAAGGGGCCTTGAAGTGAGCGGCACGGCTCTTGCGTCGGGAAGACGACACGTCTAGTCAAAGCCTGTTAGCAAGGTCGGTTCACCGAGGTGTACGATTCCAAGAGGCCGAGTTCGTCCTTTCGAACGAGACGACTGGCAGTTGTTGGAGGCGACAATGAGACGGGGATTTGACATACTCTTGCTGACCTTGGCCATTGTGAAGGTTAGTAGGGCGGTTTAGAGAGCAACGAGGGAATTCGGCGTTGGGTGATTTGTAAACGAGGAGTTCAGAAGGAGGGTCACAGTGAAGAAATTTTGGATGGGTTGCGTGGATGTGGGCGAAAATTACGCGAGTGGGGCGAGAGCACGTGATGCCACTTTTACCCTACCTTTTTGGAACATCGAGTGGGGGTGGAATCTTGGCTGTGTTCCACTTGAAGTTGGATCTTCCTTCTTGGAGTCTGGCGACATCATGCAGAGGGGAAAACGATGAGCAACTTGTTATGCAGGTGGCCGATTGAGCAATTGCAACAAAGCAAATGAAATTGGAAAATGGATCAACATGTGTAGCCAATCGAGAGAGATTGTGGACATATAGACGGTTTTCAATGATCATGCTATGAGTGATGTGGCTGAGATTTATACTTTATATACACAGCATTGATGTCTCGAATACGCTTTATTTCGGGCCAATCCGCTTTATTGAATGTGAGGGCCGATTCGATCCATCTTGGGATTTTCCTGGCTCTTTATACTTCTTGTGTAGAAATGGCGTGAACACATGCTAGAAAAAGGCAAGCCGGGTGCATTTCTGCATGCTTTTAAAGTGTCTACATCGGGGCCGGTGCCTTGAAGGTACCGTTATCGTCGTATCGTGCCTCTGTTGAAAAGTGTAAGCATTTCTACCAAATGTTCGTTGGTATGTGTTCGACTTACTGAAAAATGTGTAATTGAGCGTCACTTGATCCACGCCCTGCATGTTCAAATCGTTCAACAGATCTGGGTCTAGATAGAAGAAGACCGGCATGTCGACCTCTTCTCCAGCATTGAGTCTTTGTTCTTCAAAGCAGAAACACTGGATCTTGCTGAAGTAGGCTGCGCTTTGGGCCGGTGTGACGCTATATGTCGCCACGCCAATAATGTCCCTATCGCCTCGGTTCTTGGCCTTGTAGAACGCCAGAGCTGTCTCGCCTGGTAGGACGCGCACTTCACGCTGCTGGGGGGTGAACTTCCAAGGCAGATCGTCGGATACGCAGGCGTTGAAGTTGACTTTTATTCGTTTGGCGGACGTAACGGGGACGAGGCGGCTTGCCAGAGAGTCGTCATCGGAAGATGAGCCTCCGTGGGCTCGGATGGGTTGGCCGCCCCAGCCTGTGGTTTGGCAGATCTGTCGAGGCGGATTAGCAATGTACTTTATGTAGATGTCGTGTATATATATATATAAGCTAGGGGATGGCGCGTGTCGTTTGTTGAGCATACCATCTTGTATAGCGGCACGGATGCATAGGACAACGCAAGGGTCCCTACTATGACGCTGATCGTATAGTAACTAGAGCGAAAGCTGGTGAGCAGAGCTGCGCGAATGCACACGGGGCGAAGATGGAGGTGGGATAGGAATTGGCGGTCTTACGCAGCGCTCCGGCTCTTCTTCCTCCGTTCAGCTAAATGTAGCTCCATCAAGTTTTTCCCCTGCTGCTGTTGCTGAGCGGGCCGTCGCGCGGACGTTGATATCGTTCGTCGAGATGTGTCATTCAGGCGCTGGGTCCCCCACGGCGGCGGTCGAGCGGCTCGACAGGATAGACAGGACCATGTTGGTGAGGCCGCACGCACTGAGCTGGGTATACATCGCGATGAGGAATTCATGGCGGATTGATAAGGGGTTGAAGGTGGGATTGGCTCCCGTGTTGCGAAACTGGGCGCTGCTGGAGGCTTGAACGAACAAGACTCTTTTGCGATCCATCATCATCCCGTCATGGCATCCTCTTGACATCCTGCGGCCATCCTCCTACCCAATGGAAGAACGAACGTGAGCCAAGTGTGGGTCCTGGATTGAACCTGAGTGTCGCTGGCCAATCATCTTCGAGATGAATTGTTGTAGCACAGAGCCGCCTGGTGACGAAGATTATTGCAAGTGACATACTGCAGAGCAATATTCAACTACAAACGAATACAAAGAAAAAGAAATGTAGTCGATCGGCTTGATGCTCTCAATTTTGTTGGAGGTGGCAGTTTCACCATCTGACAGAGCGCCTACGGAGGATGTGTCTTGACTCTTTTCAGTGGCTTGCACTGAGAAAATCAATCGCGATTCCCAGCCTGAAAGTCGTAAGCCCAACACGCGAAGCGAACGCGATGAAGCGTTACAGTCTGGGTGTACCTAGTGAGATTCAATTCTGTTTGCTTCTCAAGTCATTCCAACTTTTGACTTTCAATTTCCAATGTCGCGAGGTGGTGAAACGGATGGCGGGTGCGTTTCGTTATTCGTAGCACGGAACTTTAGTAGGTAAGCAAGAAGTGAGAGGCCACAGAAGTGAGAAGCGAAAGCGCATGTGTGGATTTCAAGTCGGCCATTCTCCCAGTCCTTTCATCCTTTTCTAGACCGACATCATGACTTATTCTGATAGACTTATTCAGAAAGACATACCTACGAATAGATTTTGACGTCTTCTAACAAAATTCCACTCCAGGACGTACGGAGTATGTACATATCCTGTTTCTTCTCCAATAGGTACTGCTATGTACATATATTGGCGTGTAGGTACCTAGGCGGTACCCATCTCTGAGCTGGGGTTGTAACTTGTACATGTAGGTATCCTCCTGGCGGCAACCCGGACAAAGCTGCCAACTTCCATGATCCACCCCACTCCACTCTGAATGCTGAGGTGACGACAGACGACAACCAGCGTCTCTCTTCTCGAACCATCACCGCCGGCTTCGCCAACGCTCGATTCGAAACCACGTCCACAAGGCGCGCGTCCGCAGCCGCTCTCCTTCATCATGGCGAACCAAACTCCTGCCGTTGTCATGGACAAGTGAGTCCCCTCATCCTGCCATGCCCCTCGGTCCAGCAACGCCCCCTTTCCGACCCCATGCCAGCTTGGATCCCGTCGTAGCTAAGCTGACGAAATATATAGCGGCACAGGATTTTCCAAGCTCGGTGCGCATGCTCGATGCAGATCATCCTATTACTCACGGCGGCCAATTTCTTAACAATTCCCTTGTATAGGTTTCGCCGGAAACGATTCGCCGTCCTTTGTATTCCCAACGGCCATTGCCACGAAAGGGCCCACGGGAGGCAGCGGCGGGACCGGGTCTGGCCGCCCAGCTGTCGCGAATAAGCCTTCCTTCCTGACCGGTGGTGCAGGCTCCGGTGGCCATCTAAGCGGGAAGAGGGGAACGGAGGATCTGGATTTTTATATTGGAGACGAGGCTTTGAGTGCTGCCTCGGGCCCTGGTACGTTCTGCGAATGGATGCTTCTCCATGATATGCCGAGCGCAGCTAAGGGGTTGTAGGATATGGTCTTCACTATCCCATTCGACATGGACAAATAGAAAATTGGGTAAAAGCGTGCACGCACGGTCTATTCTACCTCTTTCTTATTCCCTTTATCATCATCTCTTCCTTCTTTTTCACTTTTTATATGATACTACTTACTGTCATTGGCAACTAACGTGTCCAACAGGATCACATGGAACGGTTTTGGTCCAATTCGATTTTCAAATACCTCCGCGTCGAGCCAGAGGATCATTACTTTCTCCTTACCGAACCTGTGAGCACCATGATGAACTCAGTCCCGTCCTCAATCCCTTGCGACCCGTCCGAGTGTAGTCGAGCTATTCATGCGCGTCGAGCGCCGAGATGTCGAGCATGTCTGACAGAACTAGCCCCTGAACCCTCCCGAGAACCGAGAAAATACGGCCGAAATCTTCTTCGAGTCCTTCAACTGCGCAGGCATGTATATTGCCGTACAGGCGGTGCTCGCGCTCGCAGCGTCTTGGACATCATCCAAGGTGACCGATCGATCCCTCACCGGAACGGTGATTGACTCAGGCGACGGCGTCACGCACGTCATCCCCGTCGCAGAGGGCTACGTCATCGGCTCGTCCATCAAGTCCATCCCCATAGCCGGTCGCGACATCACCTACTTCGTGCAGTCCCTTCTGCGAGATCGCGGCGAAGCCGATTCATCCCTCAAGACAGCGCAGGACATCAAGGAAGAATACTGCTACGTGTGTCCAGACATCGTCAAGGAGTTTGGCAAATACGACCGCGACCGCGAGAGGTTTGCCAAGCACGTCGTATCGCACCCCGGTGGCCGCCAAGTGACAGTCGACGTCGGCTACGAGCGCTTCCTTGCGCCGGAAATCTTCTTTAATCCTGAGATTTACAGCTCTGATTTCCTGACACCGCTACCCGTTGTTGTCGATGGCGTGATCCAGCAATCGCCCATTGATGTACGTCGTGGGCTGTACAAGAATATCGTCTTGTCTGGTGGAAGTACTCTGTACAAGGACTTTGGCAGACGACTGCAGAGAGATATCAAGCATTTGGTCGATGCCAGGATCCGGGCGAGCGAGGTTCGCAGTGGTGGGGCCCGCAGCGGCGGTCTTGACGTGCAGGTCATTACGCACAAGAGACAACGACATGGACCGTGGTTTGGTGGCAGTCTGCTGGGCCAGACGCCCGAGTTTAGGTCCTATTGCCACACAAAGGCTGAGGTACGTAATCTGTTTGGTTGTGCGGTTGCGAAAGGTTGGGAGTTTGAGCTAATGTGTTGTCTTTGTGTAGTACCAAGAATACGGGCCGAGTATTGTGCGGAGATTTGCCTTGTTGGGAGGGCCAGGGGGGTCATGAGGGATGCAGGCTGAGGTGTGGTGATGGCTTGGGGCAGTGTGTGTTAATGAAATTCAGGGGTAGCCTGTGTTTGTTGAATGATTTCAGGAGAAATCAAGACATGATCTGGCTGAGGCTTTTTCTAGTCAGGCGGTAGAAGATGAAGATGGACGATGGACATTAGATGATGGGCGTGGACGGTGGACATTGAACAATAGATGATTGGAGGCTTCAATTGCACGGGACTCGTGACACTTGCTAGACCAATCTTCGACGAAAAACGTGATTCAGTAGGTTCTGTGATGGATTCGACTTTCCGGCTCGGATCTTAGTTGGGGAAGAATCAGACGCTACGACAAGACAAGTTCGTGGACTAAGAGCGAGGCGGTAGACCATCAGGGTTATAACTTATGGACCACCAGCGAGGCCATCAGGGTCAGGGATGAACGCTAGTGAGGTCATCAGGGTCGGGAAACGATTGGCAAGACCAGGGATGCTCATTATAGTTCATGTATAAGTAGACGAGGGAATCCTCTTCCTTCTTCGAGAACTTCTTTCTTTCCTCCTCATAATTATGACAAACTTATCGACGCCAGAACGCAGTATCCCTGAGGCCAGTCTTTACAGGTCCAGACTTTCTATTATTTAGTGTGGATATATTTTCACGCATTCTTTATAATCATCATGGTTTTTTCTGGTATAATATACAGCAACAGTTACTTGGCGGTATCAACAATATACCGCCCAGCAATCTTGCCCTCGCTCATAAGTTTATAAACATCTTGCAACTCGCTCAAGCCAACAGTCTTATAAGGTACCTTGATAAGACCCCGGGCAAAAAAGTCAAGCGCCTCAGCGGTATCGGCACGGTTACCGACATAACTACCCTTGATGGTAATCATGCGGACAACGGTATCAAATACGGGAGCGGAGAAGTTCGCATCAGCGGGCAAGCCGATACATACGACTGTGCCGTGAGCGCGAACATACTGCGTAGCCTGTTGGAAGGGCTTCTCGTTGGCAGCAACAAGCAACACAGCATGAGGGCCGAGACCATCAACACTCGCGCGCTTGACATCCTCGACAAGGCTACCACCAGACTCCATAAAGTCGACATAGACCGAGGCACCGAGCTCGAGGCACAGCTTGCGCTTCTCAGCGCCGCCATCAATGGCTACGACGTGCAGACCCATGGCCTTGGCATACTGAATGGCGAAACAGCCGAGGCCGCCGCCAGCGCCGACAATCGCGACAGTCTGGCCCGCCCGCGCACCGGATTCCTTGAGGCCCTTGTAGACGGTCAGCCCGGCGCAGAGAATAGGTGCAACGGCCTCGAGGTCGCAGTCGGCAGGAATGCGAGCAACGTGAGCGGCCTTGGCTACGGCGTATTGCTGGAATGAGCCATCGACGGTGTATCCCGACAGGAGGGCCTGCTGGCAGAGCGACTCGTCCATGTTGGTGCAGTAGGAGCAGTGCATGCATGAGCCGTTGAGCCATTTGATGCCGACCTTGTCGCCGAGTTGTAGGTCCGAGGCGTCATCTGCGTCGATGAGGGAGCCGCGTGCCACGACGACGCCCGCGCCTTCGTGGCCGCCTACAAGAGGCAGCTTGGTTGGTAGGGGCCAGTCGCCGAGCATGGCGTGGAGATCTGTATGGCAGACGCCGGAGTAGAGGACGTGGACGAGGACCTCATCGGGGCCGGGTGAGGGGACGGGGATTTTCTTGTATACGACGGCTAGAGAGGGAGTGAGCGGAGTCCATGAGAAAGGAAGATGGAGAGCAGGATCAAGGATAGGATCAGAACAGAAGAGGAAGAACTGATACAGGAATGGATACAAGCAAAATCAATGGTGAAGAAGAGAGGGTATTCCTGGGTATCGCTGAAAAAGACAGAATGAAACGGGAAAAGAAAAAGAAAAAGAAAAAGAAAGACGTACGTCCGCCCGTCTTCTCCACCACAGCAGCGTACTGCTCCTTGGGGATTTCCGGCTTCGTCATATTGATCGTCGCAGTGCTTGTCAGCGGTATAAGTATTAAGTATGTATCACGTAGCGAGAATACGAAGGTCGATCAAAGCTCAACGTCAAGTATCAATGTCTGATGGGTAGGGTATATGTATGTGTATGTATGTATTTCGTATCGTCGAAAACAAGTCAACACCCAGACCGCACGGCGTAGTCCCATGTTTAAATATCTCTCTACGCAATTCCCGCATTCCCGCATTCCTGCTTGGCAAACAAGTGGCCGAAGCTGGCCGCCAAACGTAAAACGGCCCTATCCTGCGTCATTCGATCAATGTGGCTGCGGCTGAAAACAGGTGATGGAGGGGTAAGTGGCGATACCAACACCAGTTTGAAGCACAGGAAGGAAGGGGAAGAGATGAGGGGTCGGAGACTCGGAGGCTGGAGCTATTCGTGTTGTAAACTTCCAGTAATAAGACGTAAACTAAGAACTTACCCACAGGCTACGAGATGCATGCATGCGGCGGGAAACGGGAGTGTTGCCGACCGACATGTCGCCCGCTTGCCAATTGGTGGTTCGTGAAGGCGGATCCTTGGACTGTGACTCTGTGAGTGGCTGCAATGGGGGCTCCATAAGGCGATGTGGCCTGTCTTGGACTCTTGAAGTTGGGGCATTCGTTGGTTCGTACGACCACTGTACAGTGTAGAGTCTAGACAGTAGGTACCTACATGTACTCCGTAACAGAGGAGGTGTACCTCGTGGGTGGGGGCCCGCGTGTGGTGCTACCTGCGATAGGTACCTATGCGACCTGCTACTCCGTACTTTGCGACGAGCGACTTGAGACGTGCTTTCTAACGAACTCCCTGCAACGAATGCTGATGGTCACGCCACGCCAATGCCCGCGAAGTCATGCCATGTCATTGGCATCAATCCCGCAATCCCAGAATCGTCCCCGTCGCGCAGACTGCGCCACGCGAGGTGGTGAGACTCTTTATTATCGCATGGGAGTCCATCGTGAGATAAATGGATCTTGGAGACGTGAAACGGACAGATTCGTACCGTAATCAGACGCTTGCTTCTCGCGAGTCGCCACAGGACAATTCTCCGTCTTATTCCGAGTAAAACACAAACACAGGCCATTCCCCGCGTCAAGTCTCCATCACAACGCAATCCTTCAATATAGTACGGAGTAGGTACATAGTTTATTCCTCCTACGCCCAGCCAGCACCACAACATGCTCTATATACGTCCGCTCAAGAAACCTCGACGGACCGCGCTTCACCATCCGCCGTTGCCGAATTCACCTTTTTCCCCGTCTTGGCAATCTTCGCCAACACGTCCTCATATGGCAGCCCCGTCACCACCCGCGCTGTCTGCGTGTCCAGCGACACATCATAGCTCTCGATGCCTATAAATTCCGCATCGAATCCTCCGCCAAGAAGACGTGCGCAAGAACCCGTTAGCCCGCTGATTTGCCTTCCTTCCCCTGTTCCTGACACGGACTTGTGCCACGACCCCCAATTCCCGTCTTCTTCTCCTTTGACTCGTGCGTCGTCAAGGGAGACGGGGGAAGGTTGTCGCGTGGTGGGATAGAATGACGACGCCCAGGAAAAAGAAGAGTATGACGCACCATCCATTCGTGAGAGTACGCGCTCAATCGCGCCGGAGCAGCCGCCGCAGGTCATGGTCACGTTGAACTCGTACGTGTGGGTAGCCATGATGTGCCTTCTTTTTCCTTCTCTTCTTTCGAGAGCGATCTTACAAGAAGCAGTGTCTTTTTTCGTAAGATACAGGATTATTAATTCGATGTAACCGGAGACGAGAGGTGCCGCGTGAGGGGGCGATGTTGTTTTCGTAGGAGATGCGCGGGCGATGGCTGGCGAAGCGCAATGTGTAGAGAGGTTTCTGAGGATGGCGTTGAATTTAAAGTTAGGAAACAAGCTGGTGAGTCGTGACAAATGACAAATGACAGATGTTGTAGGACCTGAGGATGCGGGAGCAGCCATGGCGGCCTTTTAATAGGTGGCAATGGGCATGCACTACGGGAGGCCGGTTCCTTCAACCTTGTAAGTTGTGTGCCGTACGCAACGCACAGACGACACCTGGCGCCGGGGCGGGGCCGTCCATGAAACGTGCTCATCTGAGTCATATCTCTCATCGACCAAGTTTTGGCCATCATCAAATTGACACATCAACCATCAACCACCGCATCAACCAACCATCACAACCGCCCTGACCTGTTGTTGGTTGCTCACAAGTCATCGCAGTCAATAGGTACGCTTGCTGGACAGTGGACACACGCATGATTACACCGCTATCGTCAAAAACAAGGAACCGTATTCCCCCTTCCCCCCCCCCCCCCCCCCCCCCCCCCCCCCAAAACAACATGCTGCCGAGTCCTCACGACGGCCCATTATCAAAAATCAACAGCTCCTCACAGCTCCTCACAGCTCCTCACGGACGCACAAACCGCTCCACCTCATTTTGGCCGCTCTTCTCCGCATCTGTTTGTTCTGTCCGTCTTTGTTCACGAAAAGAACACAGCTGGAGTGCCCGTAATGAAGGAAAAAGCGAAAACCCCCCGGAAAAGGGATGATTGAAGAACTAACTACCCCGTATACCTATAATAACAACAACAACAACAACAGAGAAGAACAACCAATAACCACTGCAGTCGCACACGCCGTCACGAGCACCGCCTCGCTCTCACCGACAGTAGCTCAACCAGAAGCTTATCCTCCCAGCGGTCCCTCCACGGCACGTCATCGTCCACATTCAGCGACATCAGAGCCTCCTGCAGATCCCCAGTAAAGATGTACTTCTCTCCCGCCTCCCACATACTGAGAAAGTCGGCATTTGGGATGCACATCTTGACCACCTCGCCCGGCTCCTCCTCAAACACCCATCGTGGCTGCACCTCGGCTGCAATCTCCTCCTCATACTCCTCCTCCTCCTCGTCACCCGTCACCGAATCGTCGTTATTCCCAGCATGCTGCTGCTTTGGCTTCGGGCCTCCCCACACCCATGCATACTTGACCTCCGGAGGGATCCCATAGACCGAGGATAACGTCTTGAGACTCGTAAACGAAGTCATGATGTGTCCCACTTTTACCCGCGAGTCGTAGGTCGTGTAGGCCGTAAAGGCCAAGTGCTGGATCCGCGCCGTCGATTCCGACAAATCGACTTCGTTTCCGTTGCGGTTACGAACCAGCTCGAAAAACTCGCCAACCTTGGAGCGTGGGATATACAAGACGTCGCGCGTTGGGTCAAACGCCCGTGCAAGCACGTACCGCCCCGCATCGTCTTGCCAGCGGACCTCGATGCCGCGCCCTCGCGCCCATTGGAGAGTTGCGCTGCGCGAATCTGAGTTTGCGTGGAGTGATGCTGGTGTGTTCACCTGGACGAGAGGTGTGCGCGAGATGCCCTCGTAGCGTTCGTTTTCGCACCGCGGGTCTAGGTGCTTGAGGAAGAAGATCTTGCTGTACAGATATACGGTGGGTTGGTCGTAGTAGGAGAGGTATTCGCTCCAGATGATATGCCGCAACTCGATGGGGAGATGTGCAAATAGGGGAAAGCCGGGGATCGTCATTTCCTGGATGGTGACGAGAAGACAGACGACTGCTTGACTTTGGCGGTGATGGCCGTGGTAGCGGGGGAGACGGCTTCGTATGTATGTGTATCTGATGCCTCACTTGACGAGCATGAAGAGGAAAGACAGAGAAGCCGCAGAGTTGGCCGGTGAGTCTGACAAGCAGATATATGCAGTCAAGACTCAAGGGTCAACATTGCCGTTCTTGGTGCAGCCTGCCTGCGAGTGAGAAAAATACGGGGTCAGAGCAGCATTGTCAGGACTCAGGACCCAGGACCCAGGACTCAGGGTCGTACTCCGTGTGTGCGAGGCGAAGCCAAAGGGGAAATCCGAAGTGGCATGGCCAATGCTGCAGCCTGTGATGCATCGCGTGGAGATAAAACAGCTAAACACAACACGATGCAACATCACTGCCACACGGTGCAATGCAACGCAGTCCTTTGCCATACGATATACCTACCTACCTGAACTAGAAACGCAATGACAGCACAGCACAACACTTCTGACATCTGCTGCCACTTTGACTTACTCCGTATGTACCTCTGCCTCCTTCTCCGCTCATCTTACGCTCACGAAGTCACAAGTGCGCAGAAAGAAGCTTCTCCTGCGTATCCGCCAACGCCCACTCACTAGCCACCCTCATACTCCTCACCCGATCTGCCTCCTCTCGAGTAAACATCTTCGCCTCTGTCGCAGGATTATACCGCAGCCCGTTCATCTTCCCCACAGCGTCATCAGCGAGGTCCCTCGGCGCTGTCTGCCCATCAGGCCTTCTATACACCGTGACGACGACCGCGCCTCCCAGACCGAGATTATGCTGCAGACAATATCGCGTACGTGGGCTGGCGCGGGTATTCGCCCATCCGCGGAGATGCCAGACCAACTCTGCGCACTGGGCTATGCCGGTAGCACCGAGAGGATGTCCCTTGGAGATGAGTCCCCCAGAGGGATTAATAACGTATTTACCTCCATAGGTAATATCCCCCCCTCGGACAAGTCCATGCGCTTTCCCCGTCTCGCAGAGCCCAAGAGCGTCCATGGCAATCATCTGATTAGCACTAAAGCAATCATGTAGCTCCACGACCTGAACATCCGCAGGTGTGATATGCGCCTCAGCCATAGCAGCCCGCACAGCATACTGCGTCATCTCATAGCCCATCAAATCAATCGCACTCCGCGAGAACAAACTCGGCCCATCCGTCGCGAGACACTGCCCAGCAATCTGAACAGCATACGCCCTAGACGCCATCTCCGGCCGCGCATCCAAAAATGCCTGCGAGACGAGAATCGCAGCCGCACCACCATCAGACGTAGGACAGCGCTGCAGCTTCGTCAGCGGCGCAAACACACCAGGCGCCTGCATGATCTGCTCAAGCGAATATACCTCCCGGAACTGCGCATACGGATTCCTCGACGAATGCGCATGACTGACTCGCGCAATCTCTGCAAAGTCCTCATCTTGTGCCCCGTACCGCTCCTTGTATTCTCGCCCAGCATTGCCAAACATTTGCGCTGCTCCTGGGGCGGTGGTCTCCCAGCCTCGCGTCTCGGCTACGATGCTGACTGTTGTCCCGAGGCCGGGCCTCATTTTCTCGAAACCTACCACCATGATGCAGTCGGCTGCGCCGCTGGCAATCAGATTCCGGCCCATGGCTAGGCCGGTGCTGCCGGTGGAGCAGTTGTTGTTGACGTTGTAGAGGGGGGATCTTGGTCATGCCGAATTGGTAGAAGATGCGCTGGCCGCAGGTGCTGTCGCCGTAGCAGTAGCATGCGATGCCTTGCTCTACTGAGTCGTAGGTGATGTGGGCGTCGAGGAGGGCCTTGATGCCTGCTTCGAAGCCGAGTTCTGTGTAGTCGACCTGGCCGCGGGGTTTGATGAATTTTGTCATGCCGACGCCGAGGACGTAGACGGGGCATTTTTTCTTGGTGGGCATGATTGTTTTTTTTTTTTT
>SRPX01000169.1:0-48452 GCA_018360215.1 Claviceps spartinae | reverse complement strand
GGGGCGACTTTTTGGCAGGACCGAAAAGTGAGAATCTCAGAACAGGAAAAACGAAAGGCCCCAGTTTTCAGGGAAAAGAGCGTTTTAGGTTCGGGGCTCCGCAATTGTTCCAACCTTATTATAGATGGCGGAGTTCACGCACCCAGAACATACATGAAGAGGAAATCCGAAAGCTACGAAATTAGTGCACACAAAGCTGACTGTCAGATGCTCCACCCTGTCACCAACTGGGGACCATGTTCTTACTACGGAGCAAAGCCGAAAAAAACCAACAGGTTACAGCACATCATCCTACCTCTTCGACACCGGCTGGCCTTAATTGGGAAGCCGGCAAAGCGCCGGTGGATCGGCCGGTGGCTGATTTGTAACGAGAAGCGCAAGGAAGGATGGCTAAGAATGGAGATATGAGGATGTCAGAGAATAATAACAAGCAGTTCAACCAGGAGCTCCCATGGTTCACCGTTCTACGATTAGTATACGGCGGATATGCGGGACAGCTTTGACAGAGGCAAGATGATATGACGACGTCTACCGGATGTAGTCACCTCCAGCTGGAACGACGGAAGTATATCGTTACATCCTCATGATGTTGGTCCCTTTCCTCCCCTCTTTTCTTTCCATATCCCTTCTCCTAGCATTGTTCGTCCATGGTTACATTGCAAATGCATTTCATTATACAGCCTAGCGAAATTGGTTCTGCTTGTATTAACAACGCCCATCTCTGCAGTTCCCAATACCATCACCTACAACATAGCCTTCAGGCTTTGCCGCCTTGCTCGTGCTCGGTTCCCGATCTCATTGGTGTTCCCTTCATGTTCCTTTCATCAAACGCTCACGACTTTGACAACCGAAGATGCCCGCTCTCATCTGGATTCTGGACTTACGGCGAGAACTCGAGAGACGAAAATGGCGGATGTCGAATTGGAGTTCAGCGTCGATATAGCCGGTAAAGACTCTTGTCCACCATGGATCCGTGACAGTGATAAACGATGGCCAGAACGACTGAACGAGAGCAAGTGACAAGTCCATCAAGGCCCGATGTCTCGAGACTCGCACCAGCCTTCGTTTCGTTTTATCATATGTATCAATTTATCCATGGTGTTCACTGTTGCGCGGTATTATGATTTTAATGCTTCCGATTATCGCCTCATTGAAGACGCTCTCTGTCACGTCTAACATCTCTAGACATGATTGAAGAGATGGAGTGCTTCAAGGACGATCATATGCAGTCACGATGGGCATCTATGGTGGGTTGATGCGGCCTGGGAGCAGCTCTTATAAGGATGATGTCTTCTTGATATGATCTTGCTTCTTGTTACGGGCGTGCCGCGTTTTCCTGCCATTGGCGCCGCATTGGCCCAGAATTCCTTGCGGCGTTCCCGTGCAGTATATTCAAAGCTGGCGGCTTTTGAAAAGGATTTGTTTCTGACGCGCAAGTCTATACAGTCATCATCTGGGCAGCGGCTCTCGTTGAAGTCATCAGTCCCGATGTGACGCTATGTATTCACGTGTGACTTAGGTACTTATCGATCTGACTTGAAAGAACATTGTGCTTCCTTAGAGTATCGCATTAGCGGTGCTGCTTTTCGTTGCACTTCTAAACATGGACTTCTGGAAGCTGAAGGGCCTAATGTTCTGTGTTGCTCTTAACCTCTGTAGCGGAGGGGCTCTCTGGTGTAGGTGCCGCGACATTGATTGAGCACGGCTGATGACTAGAACAGAAGACTCTATACAAACAACGCGGTGACGCGTCTTCCACCACTCGTGATAAAACATTCCCGACACTGTGACGTACCCGGATGGCCTTTTCCCATCATCTCTAGATAGTAGACAGATAAGTGCCACATGACTACCAAGGTCCCCGGAAAAGACACTATTCACAAGACAATCGCTCTAGATGATTCACTCAACGAGATAGCCTTGGCATATGCAGTCGTCCTCATGCGGAACAAAATCAAGCCACAGCCCATCACCCACGCCTGCTGGGCATTGTCGATTATCAATCTGACCGAGCCAAGAGCAGCAAAGGAGCCCCAATCCCTGACACGCCTACCCTTTCTCCGAGACCTCTGAATCAGCATCGTAGATTCGTAGCCCGGCGCACGTTCCCATTCACGCCCGCACTGTACACACGCACGTACATCTAGGCAGCGAATGCGGCGTAAGCCTGTAGAGCACCCATGACACCGACAGCGACCTTTGGGCCAGTGACACCGTTCTTGGAATACCACCAACCGCTCACCCACATGATTGCCACCATGGTGCCGGCAATCGCCTTGTGTACAGAATCATGTAGGAGAGCCGGATGCTGCGACCAGGCGTAGTTGAGAAGGGCTGTTCAAATATGGGCAGCATGACGTAATTAGCATCCATGATCCGGGACCGCAATGGGTTAAATTGGCATTCACAGGTGGTTGTTTTGGCTTCAATAAAGACGGGCAGAGGGATGAAATCAGAGAAACTAGCTATGTACTTGCCGTTCATGATGAAGAAGCCACTGCCCTGATACCAGCCTGCCTTGGCACAGGCAGAAGAGATGGATGACAGAGCCTGAAACTTTGCATTTGCTTGCCAGTCCTTGGCGTTGATCTGGTAGGGTCACGAGAATTGTGAGTATGTTTTTTTTTTTGTTCTGAGCAACGTTGTACGTTCATGCAGAGACCATGGCGTGCTAGACCGGGGATTTATTTTGGGTTCTTCTGATTCAATGCGCCGGCATGAAGCGGGTGGAGGGCGACGAGCGTACCGTGTGGGCGACTGAGAGGAGCAGCCATCCTATGGCGGTGAGTTGGAGAGAGGTTGTCATTGTGTGATTGGGTGATCACTGATGGGGATTGGCCACGATTGGAGGTCGAAGAGGACGAAGAAGACGAATTGATACCTGGTAATGGGTGGAATCAGAATTGAGATGGATCATGGATCATGAATGCTCAATGATGATGAGGGGAATCAGGGGATGCATGCTGTGCGTGGTCTGTCGGCTTCGAGGGGGAACCTCGGCTGACGAGAAGATTTGCTCCGCATTTTAGTCAACTTGGATTCCTTCGATTCACTCGCCCCCATCATTCATATTCATGAGACCGCATCTGGCGCTGCGAGGAAGGCTGGAGCTGGCCACTTGGGCAATGAGCCGTCGACATACATATCCATTCGCTTCCAGTTGATGCCTTACGGGGATGCGTATGCGCTTGGAAAAACCTGGGTTACGCCAGCGCGTAATACTCCGGTCACAACATAATTCACATTATATCCAGTCGCGCTTCTCCAACCGTTCCCTCAATCAGTTCACTTCGGCCACCAGCATGCTGCATGATGCGTTACGCGGGCCCTCCACCCTCAATAGGCAATCACCTCTCCGAATTCCAAGGTCATCAATGACCGACCGACCAAAAGAAAAGACCGCAGCTCAACACCACATCTCAAGCGATCGCTTCTACGCTCAAAGTGTGTCGCCATGTAGCTGAGTATGCGACCCTACTATCTGAGAACGAGGGAACGAGCATCGAATACATACCTAAGTCATCACTTGGCCTCCTTGATTCAAAAATAGTCGTCGGGGTCACAGGCACAAGTAGCGGTCGCCGTGTGCGACGTAGCACCGCAGCACGGGACACAAAGACAAGACCCCGTCGTTCAAGTCGGAATAACACCCTCCGATCTTCAAGCATTTTGGCTTGTGGGCGGCTGTCTCCCTTTGAATCGTGATTGTTAGAGCTATATTCACTGTTTTTTCTGTGTACAAGATTTCGTATTTGAATTGTCTTTTATGCTTGTGGCAGGAGAAGAAGGGGGCCAGTGACGAAGACGGAGTCGTCCTATATATGAGAGTCGGCACTCGAAAAGACCGTCTCGTTTTCCGCACCAGGCCTTGATTCCTGAACATCCATCTACTTCTAAAGTCGGCTGGCCTTTATCTATCCGTTAATACACACGCCCAAGTCAGCCCTGAGCCAAGAAGAATACATTGAACAGTTTAGAGTACAAAGGACAAAGCCCAGAGCCGTGCTTTATCCACGACGAAGAAGCCAAAGGAATATATCCATCTGCCAGCACCCCCCTTGGGCCTTTCCAAGAAGTCCCTTTGACCAAGACTCGCCAAGATGTGCAAAACCACCGTATGGCTCCGCCATTGTCCAACCTGCCTACAGTATACCGAGGTGCAACGCGAAAGTACAAACCTCTGTCGCGACGCGCAGCGAGCACGACACCCCCGCCGAGGAGACTGCAAAGATGGCATTTGGAGCGAGTACAAACGCGGGAACCAAAACCACGATAGACTTTGCCGGAATTGCGAGGCTACGCTTCAGGAGGCCACGAGAGGTCGTCCGAGATATCGTAGTTGATATAGTCGACGGAATCTTTGAGTGACGCACCAGTACGGAGACAGGACCTGGGGAAGACAGGACGCGGGGCAAATTGGACGGGGAGGGGGCCCGGGGGAAGGAGTAGACACCAGATTTCGGTTTGCAAGACGAGAGGAAGGACCGAAGGAGTAGGCGCTAGACTTCAGTTTTGCTTGGTGTTGATAGAGTGAAGAAACACTGATTCTCCTGTCCCATCTTTTTCATCTCGACTTCAGTTAGCCCCAGTTTCTCTCCTGCCAAAACCACCATATGAAAGAGGTCGACGTCCAGGCTACGGCTTGTTATCGTGGCTAGAATTCAGTTTCAGAACACAACTATGAGGTGGTCGACACCGGTTCCGATTCTGACTTCTCCGAAAGGTCTAAAGAAGACTGGCGCAGGCCCAGGACATGATTCAGATAGTCAGCTGCCTCATCCATGCCGCTTGGGGAATGAAGCCAATGCCGGCCAGTTGTGTATTCTTTCCATTCCACCTGTGCTCCGAATCCTTGTAGCGTATCCCGGAGTATCCTGCCGTGTTCTACGGGAATGACCTGATCGTCGACGTAGTGTCCCAGAAGCACGGGTGTCTTCCGAATCACCGTGTCCGTATCGGGTACGCCATCCAGTTGCAATCTTCTTCTTGTCTCCGCCAGACCTCGCCCAGGAAAAGGCATTCGACTGGAGAAACCCACAAAAGCACCTAGCCCCCCCGGAAAGGGTTCGGAAGCGGAAGTGTTGCTATCGGATGCTGGCCTGGATCGGGAGATCCGGACATTGAGCAGTACATGTGTGGCCGTAGCAGCACCCTGGCCGATCCCTGCCAGAATGATACGATCCCATCGTCCACCGAGAAGATCTGCCTCGACGGCTAGTATTTGACGAATCAATGTTGTGCTATTTCTGAGCCCCAGCGTCTGGATCTCCTCTCGGTCAGAATAATCCTGTAGATTCCATATGTCGAACCATTGTGAGACCATATTGCCTGCAGCAGAGAAGGAAACTGTCTCGCCTGACCTGGGAAACACCCAGCGGAAGCTAGGAAACACATCGTACAAACTGTGTTGCCTCGAATCGAGAGAGCGGCGCAGTGACATACTGAGTGACTCAGCATTGTCGCCGCGGTCGTGGAGGAAGACGACGGTATGTGAGTGAGCTTCCTTCGCGGGAATAATGACTGGTTGTACTCGTTGCATGGTGACAGGATAGAGGCAAGGATATGCATATGCGTATGTTTGTGTAATTCCGCTGTGGTCGATCCTGTTGTGGCCTCGCGTATACCCCCAACTCTATACAACGCCCGAAGACGGAAGTGAAGATTCAAGCAGGCTCCAGAGATTGAAAGAGATACTGAGTGAGGGCTCTGGTGTCGATCAGGTTTTCGACTGCCTCCTGCACTGTTGCACAGCCAGCTGCAAGCTGCAACAGCTGCACGGGTGGGTATACATGCAGGTGTGACCAGCTGCCAAAGCTTTGCACGCTTCGCACAGCCTTCAGCATGTCGCGTCGTCATTGCCTCTTCATCTTCTTTTTCCTCTTCTTTTTCCTCTTCTCGCTTAACCGAAGACGCCAAAACAACAGCTCGACTGCCTGCCCAACGGCTTGGCTGTTCCCAACAATGGGGACCTCATCTGCAAAGTTTGGCCGGCCAAGAAGGCGAATGAATGGGCGCTAGCGGACAAGATTGGAGCCACGCGAATTCTTGTTCAAACACAATAGACCAGGCACGCCGCACGACTGGCTATGCCGAAAGCTCCGTGGCTTGCAGAGGAGGCGTTGCATTATTCGCACGCGGCAGAGCCTCAGAGAGGTGGCAACCAAAGGCGCCATGATGGTGGCATTGGCCAAACGTGTCTACTCCGTTACCCGTATGTAGGTATATTCTTTTCTCCGAACAATGTGGACTGGGTCTGCCATAGACTTTCATTGGGTCGTTGCCCGGAGCATGCGCCGGGCTGTTCAGGATATCCTATTGGAAGCGACGGAGCAAAGGCGTGTTCATGGCCTGCAATTTCCTCAACGTTTCGTGTTGGATACAGTAGCCCGCGTAGGTAGGTACGTCGGATGATCAGATTTGCCAAATCGACACATGCTAAAACACAAATGGACATGCGTTGAGTGAGGTGTAGGTAGGTAGACTGGAAGCTGCCGGTGTCTCAAAATGCACAGTATGTACCCCCTCCTTCCGGCATCTGCTTCGTTTTGCCGTTTCCAGAATCCCGCGATGTGAAACGAACCCGAACCTAAGACCGCTGTCTATTTTCTTCAACATTGTTGCTTTCGCACACGAATCCGCGCAAGATACCTAGGCCATGAGACATCAAGTCCTGGACAGTGCCATCCGTGGGCCATGCGACACTGGGCCGCGGACCCGTTGAGTCATAGAATTCCCGCAGAATCCAAACCCTCCAGTTCGGACGCCAAAGCCATCCGGACTCCAGTGGGTGTGACGTGTGTTTCACGTCCAATCTTTTCTCGGACACTTCAACCGACACATCAAGGATAAACAACCACCCCTGAGATTTCTACTATCGTGACAATCAACTGCACCTCAATCAACCGCGAAAATCACCAAAGCCAGGGCACTGCCTCTATCCAGCCTGCAGTAAAGCGGAATGACTAACATATCCGGAGCATGACTACAGGTGTCACCGTGTCGGTACAACTAGGCCGTCGGCATTGAGGCCATAAACCGATCGATTCGTATTACCCATAACGGTAATGAAGCATTCGTCACGGCACGGTTTTCAATCCTGTGGTGCAAAATTCCCATAGCTGCTTTACTGCGACGAGGATTGCCATACTATGGTAAAGAATTCCCATAGTCACTTTGCTGTAACGAGGATCCTCATACTGTGGTGAGGAGACCCCTTGCAATGTTTATCTTTACGATGACTGAGCCAATATATATTACACAGGGCCCTCGCCTCTGGGCATTTGATTATAGCCACCAGGCCAGGAAGGATGATTACCTCTTACGATGCTTTTGTCTGTGGTATACTCCCATAACTTGCAGGTCCAAGAAAGCTGAGATCATGCGTAGTGACGCCACATCTCAAGGCGTGATAATGCGGTCGCGCCGCACCTTGGAGAAGAAGTATTACCTTTTACATGGCATGTGACGCGGCTTGCACTAAATAGCGGTCCATAGATTGCGCCGTTTGCTTGTGCGATATAATCGATAAACCGCTTATTTGACGCAACTCTCGTGTTCTTCTTCGTGCATCGCTGGCTACGAAAATTCATCACTGGATTTAATTTCTGGAGCTCGTTCATAGTATGTGCGAGAGAAACTACCGTATTCGATCTTACTACATGTAGCTTCATCTGGGCCGTGGCACGGACGCTTGGCGTTGGAAGCGCCACGGGAAATTTATGCCGCGGAAATAGAAAATTGGCGGAGGCTTTTTCCTGTCCTTTCTTCTTCTTCATGGGCTTGTTCCCTTCCATAACGCCCGACTTATACCCTGGCCCTGACGTTTGGAATTGCGCGCAGCTCGTTGGTTGACTAGCCACTGCTCTGGCCGGCAAGGAATCCGAAGTCCGGATAATGCCATGCGGGCATACATCGAGATTCCAAAAACCCCGGTTTGATGCAACGCTCCAAATTTCGGAAAATTCGATGCGTCAACTATGGTCCATGGACTGGGGGGCCGTACACGTAGGAGGTAAAATGCAGGATCCCGTCGATCTCATGGCAAAACCTTCATGACTCGGCCACGATGATGACCCGGCGGGCGAGTGTGAATCAACAACAACAAAGTACATAACGGCAACGGCCAGACGCAGAAGCAAAACCAGCCGTAATAAAAAAATCCACCATTACGTTGTCATCACACCGAGAAACTTGGGAATGTTCTGATCCCTTTCCGCAGTAGGTATGGTCGACCTAGTCGACGTTTCGGAGGCAGCTCGTGAACGAGAAACCTTCCGGTACGACTCATCTCTCATCCAACACACCGTTCGCTACTCTCCGGATACTCCTATTCTCAGCTCGCAGCTTCGTTCATCGCCAGATTCTGCCCTTACTGCTTTTGCTCAGCTTGCCGCCCTACGGCTCAAGACGTCACGCGCCTTGATTTCCTTATTCGATGCCACGCATCAATATGTTGTTGCGGAGGCCACGCCCAATCTCGGACTGCAACCAGACTGTGCCGCCGGAGATAGCCCACTTTGGCTCTCAAACATCGCCATCCCCAGGACTTATGGAGTCTGCGAACGTGTCCTTACTGTGGCTCCTTCATCAGTCGGCCATGTGAAGAATGAAAGCTCGGATGAGATCCTTCCGGTAACGGTAATCGACGACTTGACAGCCGATGTTCATTTCGCCGATCTGCCCTTAGTTAAGTCCGGCTGGCCGAGAAGTCGATTTTATGCCGCCGCACCCATTCGCACACACCATGGAGTCAATATTGGTGTTCTTTGTGTCGTTGATGAAGAACCCCGTATCGGATTGGCAGCTGACGAGATGCGTTTCTTGTGGGAGCTCTCTAAGGTCATCATGGGTCATTTAGAGTCGAAGAGAGCAATGACAGCACATGGACGAACTGAGCGCATGGTTCGTGGGATTAGTAGTTTCATTGACGGATCAACAACTTTGACCAAGAACAAATTCGACGTCACATCTACTAGTGATCATAATCGAGGTCATGTTGGAGATACACGGACATCAAGCGTGATCAACGCCGGACTGCTTGCGACGCCTGCTGCGGACTCGGCTCGGGAAGAGGTGGCTGCAGATCAAGACGTTGGCAAGATGCTCCTGGAAGAAGAAAAGCCAAGACCGCGGATACGTGCTTCGACAATGTCTGTTGCATCCTCAGAGGGGTGCGTGGGTGAGAATGATGTGGCCGCTGGGGCACGGAGAATTTACACCAAAGCAGCCAAAGCTCTTTGTTTTTCCTTGGATGTGGAAGGACTTGTCTTTCTGGACGCCAACGTCACATCATTCGGCGGTGCCAGGGCACGGGATTTCCATGATGCAAGTGCCACGAGCTCTTCATCTTGGGGATTTTCTTCGGCTTCATCCTCCTCTTCACCGCCATCTTCCAGCAGCGATGAATACAGCTCGCCAGGCTGTCGCGGAAATGACTACAGAGGACGCCGCCGCAATCTCAGCCGCGAGCCATCATTTGCTCCCGTGCTCGGCTTTTCCGGCACGTCACTTACGATGGTTCAGGACGATTCGACCACATCTCACCAACCCCCTGAGTTGCCCCAGCTGTTTCTTCGCAAGCTTCTTCGGCAATATCCTCAAGGTACCATCTTCAACTTCAACCAAAGCGGCACAGTGCAGTCGACCGACTGCTCCAGCGAAGAAGCATCGACCGACCAGGGTGTACCTGTGGTGCTCCACGAAGGTCACCGGCGGTCGGCCTCGGGAAAACGAGCACGGATGAAGAAGAGCGAGCAGGAAATGCTCATGCATCTCCTGCCCGGTGCGCGGTGCATTGCTTTTGCACCTGTGTGGGATCCTTCGACCCAGCGCTGGTCTGCCGGAGCCTTTGCATACACTAAGGCATCAAGCCGTGTGTTCAGCACCAAGGTGGAACTGACATATCTCATCGCTTTCGGGACTATAGTCATGTCCGAGGTGTCGCGTCTTAGGGCCACCATGGCGAACAAGTCCAGGATGGACATGCTCAGCTCCCTATCTCATGAGTTGCGCTCGCCGCTTCACGGTCTAGTGCTGGGCGTCGACATGTTGCATGACACAACCCTCGATCGGTTGCAAAAGGAATTTTTAAACACTGTCGAGACGTGCGGGAGGACGCTGCTGGACACAGTAGACCACTTGCTCCATTGGGCGAAGATCAACAACTTTATGACCAGGCCCTCGTCGACACATGCGAGCGCCTTGATAGGCCACGGCAGCAAACGTGACCTCGGTGCCGAGCACAGGAACTCCAAATCTGTTGAGGCGGGCATGATGAGCATTACGACCCATGTCGCCGTGGATGCGCTAGCTGAAGAGGTCGTCGAGAGCGTTTTTGCCGGGCACACATACCAGAAACTCATTGCTGCCCATGCGGCCAAGGTATCATCGTCTGTTGAGCCAAAGTGTACTGCTCTGCGACGACTGGACCGGATGCATATCTCCATGGAAAAGTATCCAGATCTCATGGCTTCGCAGCCCTGTGACGTCGTCGTGAGCCTAGACGTTGAGTCCAACGTCAACTGGGTCTTTCTCACACAAGCCGGCGCTCTGCGTCGCGTCATCATGAACCTTTTGGGAAACTCACTCAAGTACACCACTCGAGGCTTTGTCCAAGTGTCGCTGAGCCAACGATCGGCAATGGTTCCATGCTCTAGCCGTATGCGAGCGCGTACGCGTGTCCATCGCGACGTGAGAACTGTTTGCCTGACCGTATCCGACTCCGGAAAGGGCATGACTGAGGAGTTCCTCCAAAGTCACCTGTTTGTGCCCTTTTCTCAGGAAGACCGACTAAGCCCCGGAGTTGGCCTCGGCCTGAGCCTGGTCAAAAAGATCGTCTCTGGACTTGGCGGCCGCATCAAGGTGCAAAGTAGTCGCGGCAACGGAACTACCATCTCGGTCGAACTGCCCCTAGAGATTGCCGTACCGCAATCCTTGTGTCTCAATCAGAACGGTGAAACACCAACAGAACCCGAGTCCACAGCCCCCAAGGACACCTTTGAGCGGCATGTGGCAGCGCTGCGCGGCCTGCACGTCCGTGTGGCTGGCTTCGCACACGAAACGCCGGTGTCTGTACCTGAAACGGGCCAACTTTCGACACCAGATATTGAAAAGCCGTTTGACGAAGGGGCTGCTATTCTGGCCATTTGCCGCGACTGGCTGCATACGACCGTCCTCAACGCGTCAACAGACGACGACGCTGCTATGACCAAGGCAGATGTACTTATTTGCACAGCCGCGCATTTGGATTGGATTAAAGAGGAGTGTCGGGAGATACTGGCGCTGATGCCCGTGGTTGTGTTATGCGCCAATGTTGCGGCGACGAGGACGATGGAATCAAGATGTAAGGACTGTTCGCCGGAGGCAGTACTGGAATATAGCTCGCAGCCGTAAGTTTTCTCCGACCCCGTGCCTTTCGTGGCTTCGACATCTAGTTACAATTGTCTTCTTTTTTCTGCTTGTTTCTCTCCATTTTCCTCCATTCATCTTCTTACCCTTACTAAATCTGCGTTTCCAGCGTCGGCCCCAGAAAGCTAGCCAGGGCGCTAGCATTGTGTCTAGAAAGATGGCATCAGCAGGCCACTCCAGGCGTATCCTTCGAGCTGCCACAGCCAAGAAGCCTCTCTCGCGAGTTGCAGCCCATCGATGCGATGGTCGCCGACAAGTCGGCTGGTAAAGAACCACCGAACGACAAGACATTATTGGACAGCGATTCTTGCGCCGACGCGCTCTCACCACCGAATTCGATTACATCGTCTCAACAAGCAGTCAATGCCACTTCAACAAAGTCGCCCCCATCTTCACCCCAAGACCGGTTTCTCGTCGTCGACGACAACCCAATCAATCTCAAGATCCTATCCTCCTGCTTGCAAAAGATGGGCCACCTTCACGACGCCGTATGCAATGGCAAGGAAGCGGTCCATGCGTTCCGACGGGGCGCTGGCGCATACAAAGGCATCTTTATGGACCTCTCCATGCCCGTCATGAGTGGCTTCGAGGCGTCTTGTCTGATCCGGCAGCACGAAAAGGAGGCGAAACTCGAAACGTGCACCATCTTTGCGTTGACTGGGCTGGCATCGGCTGAAGCGCAGCAGGAGGCGTTTGCGTGCGGGATTGACTTGTTTTTGACGAAGCCGGTGAGACTGAAAGAGTTGAGACAGGTGTTGTCGTCTAATGGGTTGACTTGAGGGGTGCATAATTGTTGGAGTGTGAGGATCAAGATGAGGAAAGAAAAGGAATATGGTGGATGTTCAGCCCAGCACTGCCGAACGAGATGTTTACGAGATGTTTGTAGTGACAGTCTATGTAGACTATAATCGTTCTATAGTTTCAAAACAATGTTCCTGTTATTGAATGTGTACTCTTGGGTACTGTCGAGGTGTGCGAGAGCCGTGATCTGATAGATGCTGGTCGAGTCTTCATGAGAATCTGCATACACGCGTGTGTACATTTACTCGTCTGCGCTGGCGTCTCCTTGGAACGGCACTTTCTTTCCTTAGCAACTTAGCACGTATATATCTCTTGATTCTTGTCCATCCGCGGCACTCATGTCAGCCTTGCTGAGAGACGTGATATAACGCCACACTTTAATAAGTGCATAGTGTTATAACTGTGATGGGAGCTGAAGACCGATGGCTTAAAGAGGAAGCTAAATGCGGGAAGCGTGTATCAGGAATATTAGTAAGAACCAAAAAATTGGCATTGCGTAGCTGCAGTACGATGCATAGAAGCGGCGACCAGAAGGCAACCAGAAGAAGTCAAAAGTTGAAGCCTGGCCACATGGGTGAGAACGAAGGTCCATAAGGGAACGGAAGCGCCAGAAATCGAGAGTTATAACACTGATCCCCGCCACTGGCATCTAGCCCTCGGTCTTCACTCTGTTGCGAGCATCAAATCGTTGACAATAAGGTAGCCCCTATACAAAGTTGAAGACGAACCGAAAAGCCTGCGTTTTGTGAAAGCTCAGAATACCAAACTCTTTTGAGTCATTCCTGGCTACCGAAAGCTCACAAAAAGAGCAGTCGTGTCAGTTTCTGACCTTCGGTTGACAATTGCTATTATCGTACAGCATGCTGCCGCCGGCTCAGCCGTATTGTCGCGCTGGTATACCGAACCCAATGGTATAGATAGATCATCGGCCTCAACGAGTGTGCGTGGCGTGAGAGATTGAAGCCCTTGTTGGCTGGCTGCTCCAGCTAGCGGCCTACCTAGGCGCCGATTCACGACTTTGCAAAAAGCCATCAGCAGCCCCATCCTCTGTCGGATTGATTACCGAGCTCACGAGCGATGTCATGGTAGAGTTTCAGCGCTCAGTTGGGGGGAGCTTTCAGACTCGTGCGCGATCTCGGCAGTTGCGGCCCTGGCAGCAGCAGCAGCAGCCAGCTATCACGGGTCTCAATCTCGCGAGCCAAGCACGCCCGTTGAAGCAGACGATTGCTTCAGATTTGTTGCACCAGCGCGGTAATGTGGCGGGGCCGGCGGTACATAGTACTCCGTATGCTGTACGATAATACCAACAGTCAACAGACAATTTTTTTTTTAAAAAAAAAAGGAGAAAAAAATGCCCAAAAGTACTCCGTACACTCGATTGTGAGCTTTCTGCGGCACTGCTTTTCAAGCTCAGAGCGAAGCCGTCCTTCAGGCTTCGAGTTTTGGTGTTGTGAAAGAGGAAATTTGTGGGCGGGCACAACGTATCTCGACTCTCCGCCCTACAAAGGTACCTACCTCTTAGGTACATACCTACCCTAGTGCAGAACCTCGATATAACGATGTTTCCTCAACGGCTTCCAATTTCCCTCAAATTCCTGCGCTTCAACAGCTACAATCTTGAAGAACGAACTGTTGCTGACGCTGACCTTTTTGAATCCGATATTACAAGACGATGATTGAAGCTTCTAAGGCGTTACAGGTACCATACAAACGCTTGAGATCACGAGTTCAAGGTCATCAACCTGTCCAAGCGAACGGCGGTCAGAACAAAAGCTTTATCGCCAGAAGAAGAAGCCTTTTTGATGGGCACATCGGCGGATAACTCAGGGTCACCACGTTAAGAGCCGGTCTCTCGTGCAGCATGCCAACGTGATCTTCGCTGCTCGAGGAGCTGATCAACCCGGTAAAAAAGCTTCACATATATGGGCACGGCGATTTATCAAGCGGAACGCTCACATCTTTAAGCGCACTGCGACGCATCCTCGTGATGCGAAACGAAAGGCTGAGGCGAATAGAGCGACTATTTAGTATTGAGTCCTTCTATGATGGCTGGCGTCGATTTCTAAGTCAAGAAGGCATCCTCCCCGAGAACGTTTGGAACTTTGATGAAACTGGCTTCATGGTTGGTTATCTACAGAGCGGCATGTTCGTCTGGACCTTCCACTTGGTGAGAAAGCCAGAATTGACTGATCCTCACGATCTCGTATCTGTTACTGCGAATCTGCGATTGAAGCGATTGAAGCGATTGGGAAAGCTATTCCTTCCTCCTCATCCTCCCGGAAGTCATCATTCCAGAGAAATTCGTGGATAACGACCTCGACGAAAATACAACGATCACAACAAGCAGTCAAGGATATATCACTGAAATTATCGCCATCGAATTTATCAAGCACTTCGAGAAGCATACAAAGACTAAAAGTTCCAGGCCAAAAGCGTGTTATTTCGGCGGACAACTGCGACTCTGCGAAAGTCACTTTACAGAAGAACTCTTTCACTCTTGTCAGAAGTTCAACATCGAATTCGTGTGTATGGAGTGAGAATTAGATGGAGACTTAAAGAAAAGGGCCAACTACGGTGTCACAGATCAAGACCTAGAATAAGGCAGAATCGTTGTTATTCATTGAGAACAAGAGAAAATAGAGACAAAGGAAAGCCGCCGTAATCGTATACAATGATTGAGAAAAACAGATATAGAGACAAAGGAAAACCACCGGCGTACAATGAGCTTCTTTGCCCCATTTACACCTCTCCTTTACAACCGTCGCCAGACATCAATCTCTTCACCCTTCACATTGAAAGCTGAGAGCTCATGAATCTCTTCCTCCATTACATTGAAACCCATCAACAGACTTTCTGCGATTTCTCCTCCACCAATTCCGCATCAATTCCCTTTTTATGACTCGTCATTATTGTCTGTTCGTTGAGTCGAAGATGTTCATCGCTGCTTGAGCCGCGAGTGGTTCAATTTCGGTGTGTAGTCGAAACCCACGCGAGGGTTGTAAGTTCCCGGAGTTTCGCGGCAAGGCGATCATCGTTCCGCTCAAACTACGCCTTGTCATTTTCTCGGTCCATCCGGGAACACCGTACCCAACCCCAATAAGCTGCGTAACAGCGTAACAGCGTTGTCTCGACTGCGCCTTCTCGAGAGCGATCTCTCGTCGCAAAGGTCGCAGGAGGTGGGCCAGGTCTGTTTTGGCGTTTTGGCAGAAGACCCAGGTTGTTGTATAGGGTCGTATTATGGCGATGGCTATGCTTGTGTGTCGACTTGAGAGAGCTGGAACTAGGGCTGGAGGATGTCAATGTTTTTTTTTATAAAGAGCGTTCAACTCATCGGAGCAGGTCCTTGACGGTGCAGTGCCTTGAGAAGGTTCTCTAGAGTGGCGGGCTTGGCCGTTGTCGGCAGCAATTTGCCATTTGTGTTGAGCAAGCCGTGTAGCGAATATTCTGGTCGCTTCACTTCATCAGAAGACGGGAGGCAGTTGCCTTTGCGTTAGACTTTTGTTTTAGGCCCAATCCTCACCTCGAAGCGTGTCGCTTATCTCTGTTTCCAAAAGAGCCAAAGGAGGGAAGGGTACTGAGCTTACACAAAATTGTGTCTGTTCTGATGGCTAGATCATGACTCGAGATATGTAGTTCTCTACCGTCATTATTGGCAGATAGTCGTAATCTTCTTGTTCATCTTGGTGAAGTGGTACTCAAGATTCTGATCCACCAGAGATGAATCGCAAAGACGGGCAGCATGGATTGCAGCCTGAGTTTGGATCGAAGAGGGAATCGGGATTGCACACAAGAGAATGTGGAATGGATGATGTGAGAAGAAGATGCAGCGACGTTGGGTGTGCACTGTGAGGAGTCACCCAAGACCATCGAGGGTGCTGGAGTAGAAGAGAACCATTTTGAGAAAATAGTGTCGAGATGGCCAAGTGTTTTAGACTTGAGTATGAAGAAGAGGATGAATAAAGGACGGAAATTTGAGCGGACGAGGGCTCGCATTTTATAGGCGTTGATGGGTGGCAGTGATTTGTCGCGTGCGTGAATCACGACATATCGGATAAATCATAACACACTCCGAGGAGAATATGATAGGCTACCATAGACTCGTGAATCCTCTCGTAGCTGTTGACAGCTCGCTTAAGTTTTAACTGACGTCCAAGTGAGTCTCCCGTGAGTCGTTTGTATCAGTCGCCACGCCCACTCAGACCCTCACTATGCGACACGCCCCCGGCTTTTCCTAGGCGAGGCCGCGATGGAACGAGAAAGAAATGGAGAAATGGGTGTGGATAATATAAATTCAGCTGATGAAGACAAGCGAGAAATTCTGACCATTTGATTATTGACCGCTCAGTGTCGTGACTGTCGTCTACCGATACAAACACTGAACAGTAGAGAGGGTAAAGACGCAAAAGTGAAACGGCGTAATGCCACTTAGAATGAACCGAATCCTTCCTGATGATCATCTTGCGTGATCTCTACCTTCATCTTCGAGACACACCGCGCGAAGAGGCTTCCTATGCAAATGGTGACTGGGCGCAGTGCTTCGCGAGGCGGCGAGATCGAAAGATGGACGAAGCCGAACCGAAGGGGAGAATCGAAACACTCGCAAAGCGACGTTGGTTGGTGTTTGTCTTGATCATTTCAGAGACTGGCCATTATTCCATGGGCATCGCGCCGAAGGCTTCGCACGATACACAGAGGTAGGCAACAGCCGCGTTTGCACTCTACATCGCATAAACTTGTAATTGCCAAGGTGGCCAGACAATAAATGCACCACACTTGTTCAGCAGTTGTCTCTCTGACTCTCTCGACTGTTTGATGTAATGTCGCAGTGCTGCAATTGTTGAGGTGGGTATGTGATTACTTTCTGAGCAATGCTACTGGAACACCAGCATTCTCTCGGCCTCAACCTCAGCGACTAGGTACCTACCTATGCTGTGCACCGTGTTGGGACTTTTCATGACGAGTTGAGGGTCACTAGTTTGTTCAACCAGGTATTTCGTACTGTCTTAGCCTAATTAATGAGGAGTATATATGAAGTTGTGTACATGTTCTCCTGTCTCGCTAGGAGGTTTGTCAACTTGCCCCTATGTGTAGAGTTGTAACTACTAACACCGGCCCATGCAACTGTCCACAGCGTACCCCGGGCCTGGATCCTCGTCCCCAACACAGAGGTCCTCTCTTTGCCTTGATTCTTCTCCCTAAATATATCCAAACGCATCCTGTGCGTACGCTATCGAAGCATGTACGACAAGTCGGGCAGGTCTCTTAACATGTGCTGTATGGCTCCATCGCTGGGGGTATCTTCAATGGCGGTGGAGCCGGGATTGTGCGCTGCTGCTATTGCTAGCGCTTCTGTCACTTCGAACGTTGACTGAGTTGATGTCTTTGAAATAGTTGAGAGTTTTAGATTTGTTGTTGTCTTTGTTTTCGTAGGTGTGACTGGAGGCTTCGGTTCCGCTTTCGCCGGTATGGATAAGCTAGAAGCCGGCACAGTATGTATTGATGGAGGTGGAGGAGAAGACTGAGGGAAAGAACCATCATGAAGATCATGATGACTTTCATTCGTCGGTATGGGAAAAGCACCTCCAGACATAGCTATATCTCCAGGAGGACAGCCATCGCCAACCTCAGCACTCATCGCAATGTCGTTCTCTGTCCTTGTCGACAACATCGCATGAGACAATTTCGCTCCAGAGGGAGTGCCTACGTCCCCAGCACCCCCCAAAACAGGAACTTCACGATCTTCCGTCGTCGTGAGGCTCTTTAGCACGTCTTCCGGTGATGGGTCGTCCGCTGTCGCCCACGCTGCAGAGCTACCCTCGAGCAAGTCCAAGCCGGCCCAGGGGTTAGGCGCCGCGACAGGGGCATTCCGCACAGTGGGTTGGGTGGCTCGGTCTGTAGAGGAACGGAGGTGCAAACCAACATCGTTTGACGGGGATACGAGGTCTAGCGCTGGGGAAGAGAGACCTGCGTGCATGGTATTCAGGCTAGGTGAACGAGTATGCATGTCCATATGAAACGACGCGTGTTGCGTGTCGACCGTGGGCGAAGACACCATCTCCCCCCAGTCGTCCTCATCGTCCTCTTCCACCGAAGGAGCTTTCTCAGGCGATCGCAGAGACGGTGTATCCGACTTTATCGCCGTCGTCGACCATGGCCCCTCCTCCAACCCCCCCTGATCAGGTCCAGCCTCCTTCCTCTGCACCGAAGGGCGCCCTTCACTCTTCCGTTCTGCCATTGACGAGAAACTCCCGCCCGTGTCAGCCCGCAACGGCGACGTCGGCACGCTCGTGCTCCATCCAAAAGACGCATCTATGGGAGACGTCGTTCCCTGCACAGCCGCAGAAGCTAATCTGGCATGCCCCGCACCTTTCTTTATCTTTCTCTTTTGCGAGAGCAGCTCGCTGATGTGCACACCTGGCGCGTCCGAGTCCCAGTTGAACATGCTCGCGCCGGCGCGGTTCCCTAGTCTTCGGCCAAGGAGCATGCGGCCCCCTGCCAGGGAATCCTCCTCCAGCCATCGCCGCACGGTGGTGAGGACGTCTTGGCGGATGTGGGAGTTGTGCCACGAGACGCGAATGTAGGTGTCATCGTCGCCGAGATTATGCTTCCTGAGGGAGCCGGGACGGGAGAGACGGTACCAGGCTTTGCGTTGGGCGACGGATGAAAAGGGGTCGGTGGGAATGTCGGGAAGATGTGCGGGTTGAATGGAGGAGGTGGGTTCGGTTCCGGGAAAGAGTTCGTCGAGGTTGCTGAAGTCGATGGGGTAGGGTAGCGCTGATGAGGGAGAGTTTTGCGTCGTGATAGTGCCGGTGGCTCTGCTGCTGCTGTCAGTGACAGAAGTCGGATGGTCGGCTGCTGCAGCTGTAGAATCTGTTACAGAAACTTCGCATTCTATCTTCGGTTCCGTCGCAGGAGATTCTTGCTCCTCTTTGGATTCTTCCGCTCTCAGGTCCTCCACATCACCACTTTCTTCGAAGTCCGGTTTCCCTGCCTCCGCGCTTTTCTCATCCTTCTCACCACCAATATGGTCGCATGTCGCAACGTTCACCATCGCGTCGCCGCCACTCGATGGCACTTCTTCCAAGGAGGCATCTACGGGTCGAACCCTGATCCTTGCCATACCGTCGTACATGTGCACAAGCTCTTGGACCTTTGATACTTGTCGATTTCCCACCTCCTGGATTTTCGGGCCCTGCCTGTTGTCATCCACCTGGACTCTCGAATTCTGTATTTCTTCTCCACTCCGGCTCTCTTCACTCACTTCACTTTCTCCATCTCCTTCAAACTCCTCCTTTTCCTGATCTTTTTCATCCTCGTTTCGCGCAGTCTGCGCTGTATGCACCAACTGCGTCAACCCTGGAGATGCGCTCCCATCCTCCCGCTCTTCCTTCTCGCCTTCCGCCTGCCCCTCACAACTCTCCGCCCAGGTATCATCACACGCCTCATCACCGACTTCATCCGGCAGACAAACACGCTCCAGAATCCCTTCTTGCTCTCCCCCTCCCTCGCGCCGCCCCTCATCCTCCACACTGACCACCAAATCCGCACTCCTCTCATCAACAGCCCCCCCAAAACCCGTCATCTCCTTCTCTTCCAACGTCCACGGATCTGGCAGACTCACTACCGCCGCCACCGCACCAGCCGCAGTCGTCGACTCCCCTCCCAACTTCCACCCATCCACAGACCCAGCATCAGACTTCCCCTCGGCCCCGTCCCCCCATCCCCCCCACGGTGTCTCATCGTGAAAAATCCGGCCCCACGGAGACGCAGACCGCAGGCGGGACTCCTCTCCCGGGCTCGCGATATGGATCTGTTGCGGTTCGGTGGGCAGGCTGGGGAGGGGAACAGGGAGGAAGTCTCGGGGGGCTGAATCGCTTGTCCAGGGGGAGGAGTCCCATGGGTTTTCCATGGCGAAGCGAGGGCGTTGTGCTATGGAGGAGGATGGAGCATTGCGGTGGGTGGTGTGGAACGGACGGGAGGGGTGGAGAGTGGTGGGCGCAGTTGTTCTTGTTGGCTGGAGGAAGTGACTAGATGGGATGGCCGAATGGGGTGGCCAACGTAGTGATTAGTTGAGGTAGTCAGACGGGGGGGTTGAGGCGTGAATCCAGATGTTGGTGATCTGAATATGTATGTGGTTAAAGGTTCAGGTCTGCACGTGGGATGTATACTCCGTATAACCGTCTCGGCAGCAGCTTTAGGGGTTCAGTGGGGCACTGGGGATGCTCCTTTCTGTGACCGTGACACTGGAGTCTGGACTCTGGACTCTGGAGTTCTAGACAGGGGACCCCGCAATTCCGGCACCCTCACATTTCAACGTCATCAGTTGCGCCATGTCATTCTGTATAAATATTGACTTATTATAAGGTACCTCGACAGCAGTAAAGTAAGTTTTCATTCTGTCTATACTGTGACGTCTGTCATTCCACGACACACAACCATCCTCATCATCTTGGCACACCTAAAGGACATTGTCCTCCGACACTGAACACAAATGCAATGCAACACAATGCGCTCGCACGCTATAAATCAAGTTACTCCTCGCTAAATAAAGACACCAAACCAGCCTTTTCTCCCTCTTTCCCCCTCGCATCCTCGTCCCCTCCTCTGCCCTCTTGATATACGATCCGGTAGGCGGCATTGGTTTTACTAAACCGAGCCTCCCACCAGCCGCCTCCAACCTCCTACAGCGAAATCTCATGCCCCGGCTTCAAATCCCACTCCTTGGCCCTCCCTGTCCCCTTCTTCTCCGCCACAAGCTCCAGCGTATTCTTCACCTCCGCCCTTGACACATTATCCCGAAACTGATGGAAAATAAAGTCAATAATGCCGACCTTGGAGAGCGCCCTATTATCAAGAATAGCCTGTTTTACATCATTCATCAGCTCCGCCTTGACGAGTTTGCCAGCCGTATTCGTGGCCGCCGGTGACGCTGTGCCCAGAGCTGCGAATGCGTTCGCTGGGGCTGGAGGAGGCGCCATCTTGTTTGCACCACTTGATGCGATGGCCCATAATACTGCTGCGGCTGCGGCTGATGGCTTTGCTGGCTTGGCTGGTGTTTCTGGCTCCCAGTATTGCGTAGAGAACGGGTCGATACCCCATTGATGGTCTAGCTGTTCTGTGATTGCGCACCCCTCGTGTGTTAGTTTTTAAAAAATTCCCGCCTGGGCACAGGTTTTATTATTGGTGTTGGGGGGCAGACGTACCGTGTATCACAAACTCCAACTTATGTTCGTATACAGCCTGATTAGGCCCACGACAGTGCTCATTTTCAAAACAAATCCCTGTACTTTCAGGCTCCATGGCCTGGCCGAAGACTCTTCTTGTGGAGAGGCCCCCATCTTCCGTATCGTCCAGGAACCCATCCATGTTATCCTCATCGTCGAGCTCTTCTTCTTCATCATCCTCCATGTCGACATCCTCGCCTTCTTCCTCCTGCCATTCTGCTTCCGAATCGTAGTCATATTCGAGGGGTAGGCAGCGCGTGTTCGGCCTGCGCGCCAGCTGATGCATCCTATTGCGGCCCAACGCGTAGGGCTTCAGCGTGACGGTGCCATAGTACGGGGGACGAACATCCTGCGAGAATGCGATAACTTTTTGGGGAATGCTGGCGAGTTTCTTTGGCGCTTCGTCCAAGGTGCCTCCGCCAGTGCCGCTGGATGCCACTTCCATAATGTGTTTTACGGGGTGGTGAATCTTGCCCCGCCTCGGGGGCCTGAATGGCAGACATAAGTGCTCGACTGCGTTGAATATTGGGCGGCTTGGTTCGAGGTCGCTTTGTCCTCTGATGATCATCTCATCCAGGATCCGTGACTTGGCTTCTTTTGTTTCTTGATCCAGCTGGGGAGCGCAACGAGCTAGCCGGGTATTTTCTCGGAGGAAGAAAGGCTTGAAAATTTTGTCGTATTCGCTTTGTTCAACGGGTTTGGTTGGCCTATCTCGGGCAGGACTGTCCACATCGGAGGTACTGTGGCTTTCTGACTTTGTAGTGCTGGGAATCTTGAAGAACGCATTCAGCTTCGGTTGACTCCTGGCTTTTCTCTCTTTTTCTTCCTGGATGCGCCGCTGTTCCTCTTCCTTCTTGCGCTTCTTCTCGTCCCGCTGCTCGGCCTTTATTCTGTCCTCTTCTTCTTTTTGCTTGCGTTTGTCCTCGCGTTCCTTGGCACGGGCTGCCTTTTCTTCTTCTTGCTTGGCTTTTTCTACGGCTTTCTTGGCGGCCTGCTCCTCGCGCTCTTTTCGTTTCTCTGCCACTTCTTTTTCTTTGGCTACCTTTTCTACAGCGGTGAGACGCTTGCGTTTGGGCCCAGGTCCTCCCTGGCAGAATCCCGAGGATGATGCCACAACATTTGTCTTTGGCGACATGGTGCCTGAAGTATCGTTGCCGTCCGATGGCTTGTCAGAGGTTGCTTTGCTGGGTGTGAATGGAGAAGCAGGGTTAAGCGCAGGCGAGCCGAGTTTCGGCGACGATTGGACATCGGATTGAACTTGAGGGGGCAACACTATGGCAAGGGCAAAGGAAAGAAATCCAGAGTCAGCACTGCGTGATCACCAAAGGCAAATTATCCTGCGTATGCGAACTCACAGACGTCACCGGTTGATTGAAGAGAGAGAGCCTTTGGTGTCGTGGCATCTACATCATCAACCGCCTTGACTATCGTTCCCGCATACTCGTCATGACTTCGCTTGCGTCCTGCCGAATCCATCTCCGGGACATTTGGTGACATCTTAGAGAGTGGCATTAAAAGCTTTCGTCGGGCTTGTGCCGGCGCGCGTGGGGTTGGTTGTAATACAGCTAGTAGCACAGATGAGGGGTGAGATACTCAGAAGGTTCTACGCGAAGAACGTTGAGTTTTGACGTTGAGTCCAGTCTCAAGATCTGCATCGAAGTCGGTGCTATGTGGGTGGCGTACCAACAGCGTCGTAGGAACTTTGCACGCCGCCGGACTAGCGAGTCTCAAGCGAGGTGCTGGATCTTAGTCGATCTGTAACGCGTTGTGAGATCACACAAGACCCGAATCGACTTCCAGGGAGCAATTGAATTGCGCAGTCAAAATGGCTGTCGCGTCGATGGCGTCTTGCCATTCTACGCGTCGATTGGCCCCTGATTCGCGGTCAAGTCGCGTCTCCACTTTAAGCACTTTATTTACGGATAAGCATCGGCCGAGGGCTCGCGCGTTACCATCGCCTGGCCCACATGATACATCATTTTCCCCCGAAGTTCGAACCCTTGCTCGATGCTTTGTAGTTTATACTTTCCACACGTACATTATCATAACAATGTAGGTACCTATGTACACATGTGTTGCATTTAGCCATGGTGTACCGTGTGAGGGTACAGACCACATGAGTGAGACATGTACATATCATGTAGAGGGTACAGGGCCCGTGTCACGTGAGGCGCTCGGGACCGTGCCACGACGCACACAATAGAGAGAAGAAGTCTCTGGTACCTAGATAGCTCTTCTCCTTCGAAATATATAATACAATCACAGTTTTGTGTCAAAGTTATGAGCCCGGGAGGAAATCTATACTAGACTCCCCCGTAACTTCTTTTACCTGTATTCACATCAACATATACATCTTTGGACGTGGGTGTCCAACTTCCTTCTTCTTTTGTCTCAGATTTCTCCTCGATCGCCAAAATGGACAAGTCAACTTCCAATACCGACAATTTTCCCACCCTGTCGTTCAAGCTCTCGAGCGTGAGCCACTGGGGTGAATGGTACGACACTCTGCAGACGGTCTGCCACAGCCAGTTGGTTTGGCACAAGGTTGATCCGGAAATTAAAACGACAACCGAAAACGATTTTTTCGTGACTCCAGTCATGATGACTGCGGAAGAATGCTTTGAGACGTTCTGCGCCAAAACTAAGGACAAGATGACCGACGTAGATCCAAACAGAAAGACGGCACTGGACTACTACTACAATAGGTAGTTCAAGGCGAAAAGGGACATCGTTAAGGTCAAGCAAAGTCGACTGCACGCCGTTCGAGGATCGATCGCCACCACCGTCGACCCAAATGTGCACAATATCGCCATTCGGGACATTCGAAAGAAATTGGACCGACGCCCAGCTGATGACGACGCAGACGAAACAGATGATGTTTCCGTCCGAGAAATTGTGGTGTACCTGCGCGACAGGGTCGCTCCTAATGCAACGAACATTAGGGCAGGCATATTCTCAAGAAGTACAACCAGCATCTTGAGGAGGCCAAGCGCGCTAACACCAGCTTCGACATCTGGATTGCTCAGTGGAACGTCCTGTACCACAAAGCCATGTCCGAGGACGTTGGCGAGGTAAAGGGCATTGAGGGCATTGAGGGCATTGAGGGCATTGAGGGCATTGAGGGTATTGAGGGCATTGAGGGCATTGAGAGCTTTGTCGACGCAATCAGAGTCCGTTTCGACCCCGATTGAGCCCGGGGCACGACCAGAGTGACGGCGGCCAAGGACTACGTACCCGAAGACGATTCACTCCTCAAATTGGCTGACGATTATTGTCGTTACCGTCAGGCTGTCAGACGCACGGCAACAGGGGGTAGGGAAGTCCACGCCACTTTGGGCTCTCAATCCGATCAAGGGACGGCGTCGAAAGGAACTTCTTCCGAAAAGAAGAATCCCGACTGTCCTTGCGGCGACAAGACTCACTATTGGAAGCCCGAAGCTTGCCGCGACCTTCATTAAGCAATCACCGGCGACATCTCAAGCAAGAAACTGAATAAAACGAGGGTGAAGACGATGAAGTACGCCTACAACAGTTCGAAGTTTAGCAGTCTCCGAGCGTCGATCCACCACAACGGGTGGCAAGTCAAACCAAAGGAGAAAACTAATGCTGTCGACTCTCCTGACGATGTCGCTGCAGCCACGATCGACCCTGAGCTGCTAAACTTTGAACTGTTGTAGGCGTCCTTGATCGTCTTCACCCTCGTCTTCTTCAGTTTCTTGCTACGTCGCCGGTGATTGTTTGGTGAAGGTCGCGGCAAGCTTCGGGCTTCCAATAGTGAGTCTTGTCGCCGCAAGGACAGTTGGGATTCTTCGATCACAGTTTTGTGTCAAAGTATGTGCTCCGTACCGGGTGTTCCTTGGCCAGTTGGCAATACGTTAAGCCGTTCTCTTCCATGGCATAACCGTCTCAAGCCCATCTGATGGGAAAGATTCCGAGACAATAGAGATAAAATGCTCATCGCATGAGAAACGCACGAGGCGAGATGCTGTAGGCACGCAATGCCAACTTTGTTCCCCAATCCTGATCCGGATCGGCAACACAACTGGCTGGGGCTTTGTTACATCCAGATAAAAGGAACGTCACGTCACTACAAGCTCAGCACAGACCTGAGCAGCAAGCAAGAACAAGCTCGAGCTCAACATACCTACGAATACGACCCACGCCATTCCAGTCATCACGATTCATGGTACAGCCTCACCGTTCAAGAAACGCTTCATTGCACAATTGGTAGATATCAACTGACGATGACCCCATTCGCTCTCATCTCTCGTGTTAAAGTGGTTATTAGTGCTACAATATTAATGATGTGGCTTTGGCGGAAAATCCGCGACGTGGTAGTCGCCGTAGAGACACGGGGCGCTTTGTCTTGTCTCGCTATGTAATAGGTCGAGGAACCAAGAACAATGTGTGCAAATTCCCCCTTCTTTTCTTCTCCTTTTCTTTTGCCACGGCTCAGCGAGGACAAATAGTCAAACAACATGAGCGATAGTGGTAGCAACAAAGGGTACAGTGTGCAGAATGGTGCTGGTATCGACGAAGAGTTTAAAGGAAATTATGGAACACAAACGATCGGAATCTGCATGCTCTCGCAGACTTCAAAGTATTGCAAACAGGATGAAACAGAATGGCAGAAACTGTGTCATAGAAGAAAATAGCTAAAAACGAGCGGGCTGATATTAAAACACGAATGTGTTACGACCGTGACTGCTTTGAGATTTTGTGACTTTTTGATTTGTTTGGATTCTTTCATGTCAATCCGGATTCGCAATGTAAAGACGTCCGGAGGTCAGAGTTGCCGTTCTCTCGTCCACACTACCTCTTCGCTTCAGCGCCTCGACAGTTTTGACGCTCTTCTCTCTGATTAAAGCTGAATGTTTGTGAGAGTTGGAAGCCAGATTAGGAACAGTACCGAGTTCCCCGACACTATCAGCCCGCTCGCCGCTGCTAGCGCTCCTGGAACTATGAGGGCGACCGGATGCAGCATCATCCACTGATCTGGCCGAATTTTCTGGGTGATCGGCCAGACTGCCCGCTTGGTCCGGAGTGTCACCTGGACTTCGCCGTCGCTGAGATCCAGACGCAACAGAGCCAGCCGAGCGATACTGTCCAGTCCATCTACCGCTTCCAATACTGCTTCGGCCACTGCTTCCAGTTCGACGATGGTTCCTCCGGGACGTGTTCTGTGAGTCATCCTCGTCGTCACTACCTCCTTCAACTTCGGTCGCGCTTAGACGTAACGGAACGCCACCGACGCCCACATGATGGGTATCGCCCGGCGCATATCCTACCACAGGGTTTTTACCGTGGTGTCTGATCTTGGCTGCAACTTTGCCCGTGGTGCTAATACCCGTGTTGCTTCGGCTGGCCACGAGGGCACCACGGCCGCCTCCAACCACCTCAAGGTTTGCGCGCGTTTTTGCGGCTCTTTGCTGAGCCGTGACTCGTGGATCCTCATATTGGGCGCGTTCGCACCAGACTGTGGCTTTCTGCCTACGAAGTAGTGCAACATAGCCAGGTGGCTGGGAGATGGTTCCACCAGAACGGCTCGAAATCGAACGGCGGAGATCTGTCGACGACGAAGTGCGATAGGCAGCTGGAGGTTGCATACTCGATGCGGTGCTGAAGGTGGTGACTGACGGTGAGCGACGAGACGATTGCCTTTGAGTAGGCACAGCTTGTGGGTGTTGCGGACCAGGGACCTGGTGATGATGCTGAGAATGAGGATGAAGAGGGTGAGGATGTTGATAAGAATGTGGAAGCTGCTGCAAATTTGGCGTTTGTTGCATAGAAAACGAGTTTGATGAGGTGTTTCGAGACCGCGAATGGCCGTAGGCATTCGCTTGGTCCATAGATCTAGGATCCACGTGCGTCTCCAGCATTTAAGAGGCGGACTGGTCTAATTTTCCCCCTCTTTGTAGATACAGAAGGAGGGAAACCCCTTCCCTGGATGTCTCTTTGTAGTCTCGAGGTGGGCGGGAAAGCTGTCACCAAATGTCCCCTTTCGCTCCTTCCTGCTCAGCTTCTCCCCACATCGACGAGCAACGGTGTTCAAAAGTCGAAGATGCCAGCGCCCGCGTGTCCCGAGAGCGATTTGATCTCGAGTGCTTTTCGGTCAGTCGTGGGACAAAGCGTTCACAAGTCCCTTGTTCACGTCGGCAGGCCAAAGAGGAGCGACGAAGAGGTCACGTAACGGGTGCGCGCGAGAGCCCCGAATGGAAGGAAAGCGAGGCGAGGCAGTCTCGACGTGCAGGTATAGAAAAACAGAACAAGAAAAACGTCGGGCGCTTGTTGGAAAAGAAGGCTCGGGGCTTGTTCCGTTATGGCAAGGGCGGCGGAGAAGTTGGGGCGGGCGTGCAGACAACCGGAACGCGGAAAGCGATTAACGAGTGCGCGGCGGGAGCAAGTTCAAGAAAACGGTGGAGCGCGCTGGTCTGTGTATGGTGTGGTGTGGTGGATGTACGAAGGCCTGCAGGAGCTAGGTAGGTAGAAACTGCAGTCTGCAGACTGCGACAGAACTGCGACAGGATTGCAAAAGACGGCGTTGGTGGAGGATGGAAGTTATTAGCTCAAAGTCGTCAAGGTGAGGTGTTGACGAGAAGAACGGCACGACGGCTGTTGCCTTGCGCTGGATTGGGGGATTGGATTGGGTCAATCTTGTTGGGCCCCGTCGAGGTCCTTTTACGGCGAGGAGTCGAAGACAAGGCAGGAGGCTCGTCGCCGCTCGCGACAGTTGCGACGGTTTGACGGACAAGGGGCGCACCTGCCATTGCGAGGAGCGTTGCCAAGGCCACCAATCAATGGCTAATCTTTGACCGTGAATGGCAGAACGCGTTTGGACTGTACATAGGTACATACCATACATACAAATGTATGTACTTGGGGCAAGGCAGGCACGACCAACTGTTTGGCATGTGTCCAGGCGGGGACGCGACCCGGAACACTGAAGTACCAAGGTCCAAATGGCAGAAGACTTGTGCCGAAGGGGTTTTGTTCACGCGCGGTGGAGGCAGGGCGCCATCAACTCGCCAAAGCCAGACAACCGAAAATCAACAAAGCTGCATGGCAAATTGGCGATGCATCGACACAAACGACAAGGGACAAATCGATACAACAGTCCGATACGGGCCGCTAATAAACCAAGGCTTTATTTCTTGTGCCGGTGCCATTGGGCTGGGTTCAATATCGGCACCGGGTGCAAAGCACAGCGCCGCTCAGCGCGTCACCTACGATCTCTCGGCTCGCCTCCATTCCGCGCGGCTGGCCGTTGCGATCCAATCAGGCGCTTAGAGACCTAACGCTTACAGCAAACAAAATCTAAACGGCCCGTCATCGCGTTGTGGCGTTCGGAGTTGAGTGCCTTGATGATTGTGTACCTAGTCCATTGCCATGCTTATCGCCAAATATCCTGACCTGTAGGCTGTGGCACGCCGCAGCCCTGAGCCAACGAGTCAACCGCGCCGAGTTGGTGGGTCCTATTGCCTGTTTGGGTCGTGGGTGGAGCTAAGAGAACAGGACTCAAGACTCAGGGGAGAACTCAGAAGAAAGATTTCCGTTTGATTTCGCCCAGGTTGCCACCACCCGGACAAGTCAAGGTCAATGACTTGCTCACTGCCTAATGGAGATTTCTATTGTTCGATGACTTTGGCATCGTTACACCTCGACACGCTCGGTCTGCCGAGCTGGACACATAATTCAACCGACACTGATCAACAGCTTCTCCGCATCGCCTCGTAGGCTGTAGGCTGTAGCAGCCTCCCATATGCTAAGAACTGGCGAGGCTGCATTAACAAGACGAAGCTAGAGATACGGTATATACCGTATATGCCTGCCTGCCGCCCGAAGGTGTCCGGACTCCGGACACCGGACTCCTGATGAGCGGCATTGTTGGTGATACATAACAGTCTGATAGAGACGGCCGGGTCGAACAAGGTCCACATCGTCCGCTCCTTGGAAGTCTGGACAACAATGCCATAGCAGCCAACAGAGAGCACAGCCGGCGGTCAACACGTTGCGTTTTACAACGCACGCAACACAACGACTTGCTGTGCGAGTCGACAAGTCATTATCCTAGTAGGCCGATTCCGCAAAACGATGATGCCGCTGGCATCACGATAAACTGCCATCATCGGCAGTGAAATACCTTATAAAGGTGCACGCTGTGACAAAGTTACATAAGCTTCGCTTCCCTCCTCGCCGTCATCGAGAGATCCCAGCGGGCCACCCCTCTCTTCTTGTCGCCAATGCTACCGTGCTATGTAATGGAGAATATCGAGGGGATATGAACACTGAACACCGATCCGGCTGTTCGCAGGGCACTACCACCTGCCAAGGGGGAAATATTAAGCAGGGTGTGCCTCAATGCGGTTTAGCTGGACGCGATATTGGACAAGGATACATATTGTCAGATGGACGCCTTGTGGGTGAGACTCGTCGTGCTTTGATGATGCGGCTGGCACGCAATTCAATTCAACACCGGCACTGAATACAGAATACACTACCTAAAGCATGTTTTATTTCTCGGCGTCGCACGTCCAACAGACTTTTTTGGAGAGCTCTCGAGTTATAATGAACCTTAAATTAGGTGTCGGTCTGAGATATGAATCTTCTCTTCTTCGAAAACATGCCTCTCTGCCAGAATACTCTAAGTCGTTCCCAAGTCCTTTGTCACGCTCATGAGACGCGCCCAAGGCATCTCGTTGTCTCGCCTCATGTCCCTGGCCTCGGCACTGGCGACAATTGGTAAGAGAGCAAGACGACTCATCACATTCTTACCTAAAGCTGAGGGGAGAGCAAGGCTGATACAACATGGCGAGCAACGTGGTTGTCTTCATTACATCGGGTTGAAGATTACCAGTCGGGATCGATAAGTGACCCCATTTGCTTGTGCCCGAATCTATGGCTGCACGGTTCGGACGCACCTCGACGTTACCTTATCCGACATGATGCTTTAGGAGAGAAGCGAGTGACGACTGGCCCAAGTCGTAAAGAATACATACATACTTGTCACATGAACACTTTGATGCAGTTTGCGGATATGTGACGTTCTTCAATCCAGCTGTCGCGTGGGGTAGTTACAGTGGTCGTCAGAGAAGCAACTGCGACGACGTAAACAATCACCGAACGGAAAGACACGGCTCTAGCTGTTGACTCGGAGAGAACTATATCCGTATTATGTCCAAAGTGACCGACCAGATTGCGTCATCTTCTCCGTGCAAATTGGGTGGGGGCGGTGACCACTGATAGCTGTCACGGTGTCACCTCAACCTGTAGGCTGTGAGTCTGTTAAGCCTGAAGGCTGCGAGAAGCTGTGAGCCGTAGAGCGGAGAGGAAGATAAGGAGATAAGTAAATGAGCGGAGATTTCTTCCAGGTTGCTCCAGCTTCCAGCCTTCACGTCTGTCCACCCGGATACCTTGATTTGTTCACTTCTCGATGGAGATTTTTTCGCAGGTGTCGTGCCTCGATGATGTTCGATGATGTCTTTAGCATCGTTGGCAGTTGCGCCTCGACACTCTCGGTAAGCCCAGGATCAATCAATGATTCAACACTGGTAAACGGGGTTTTCGCAGTCTTGTAGTAGTCGGCACTGCCAAAGCAGAAAAATTCTTGTGGGTATATCCGCTCATGTGTGCGAGCTGGTGAGAAAGAGCTGCATACGCCTGCCTGCCGCCAGAAAGGGGTCCAGATTCCACATCGTCTGGCTTCTTATATATATCAATACCAGACCTAGCGACGAGGCCGGGCACCATGGAAAACTGCCATAAATGACATACACGGTGATTGAGCCAAAGCATCTTTCAATGCTTCGGGAAGTTGATGACTTCGGAATGAAACTGCATTTTCCGCCTATTCTCTCCATCGAATCATCGTCGCAAATCGGTTCAGCTTTAGTACTAATGTACCCACACAAGTCTACGTCGTACGATTTCGGATTTTCTAGCAAATTAAGCGTGACCGGTACTATGTAGAGTCGAACTCGGGATGTGAATTGATGGGCTTTTCAATTTCTCTTGCATTCGTTCGATGTGAGTTTGCTTATTCTCTATTCATATCACGTGGGGATAGTGTTCTAACTTCTTAACGGTAAGAAACCATGCTGCAACCGTATAATGACGACTAGGGATCAGTCATTTAATTTCCCACGTCAGGTACTATTTGGTAGATCCTGACCGTGTGACTGTCATAGCCCGTCCGGCAGCCGGCGTCCCTTGCCACTCTCTAGACAAGTAGTCCATCAGTCCTCTGCCGAGTCTGCCCTGTTCCATCTTCATCTTCTTTAGCTTTTTCTGCACTTAGAGATGGGCGGAGGCGTAAATTGACTTCTGTATCATGTACTGTGTGTTACAGATGCCCCTGGAAGTCTTGGAGTCTGAGTGGCTTTCTCCAGCCTTTTATTGCCGTATTTATCGTCGGGCATCGGATTCGGGTAGCATTGCGTATCCAGGGCATGTTTGTGACCTCCTGCTTCCTTCATCCACCCGCGCGACAAGGCGTAGCATTCGGGCGTCAGGAGCACTCGAATACAGTCAGGAGGAATAATAGTGCCGTTGCCCTCGTTGATCTTGGTAATATGCTACCAGGCACAGCAAGAGGATTGAGAAGAGCATGTGTCGAGATATCTTCTCTGGTTAATGAGCTGGAAGAAATATGTCAGTTTGGGAAGCTTGGGGTTGTTTCTGAGATTCCAATCTCTTTTTTTTTTAAGAAAGCGAGTCCTCTGGACCAGCCATCTCCCGCATTCCCTTAGAGGGGTATCCTCTCATCTTGCCATCTCCCGGCTATAAAACCCATCATCTAAGCGTCAAGAAATTAGATGTCGAGGCAAGCGAAGACTTGTTTACAAACGAAGCACGCAAGAAGCCCAACGTTAAAGCCAGTGCCCCGATGAGAAGTACACGGCGATGACGGCGTTCCGACGAGCCAGAGAGGCAATTTGACTCCGAGATTTTTAGGTCCATGGTAGTCAAGTTACGCCGTCCATTGGTCAAAGTACGGACGGGACGAGGACGAGAAAGAAACGGAGCTGGCATCACATGCTTGAGTTAGCGGCCATGTCAAGCGATGGGATGGTGGGACGGCGTCGTCTATCGTATGGTTACGCATAGAAGAGGTACTGTCCGAGTGAGTGGCTCACTGGCTAGTATACCTATGCCACTCTTCTGTGCAGCATCGTCGTCCTTCGTCCTCCCTTCTCTCGCGGCTAATTATGGAAGGGCCTTCTTGGGGTCCGGCTCATAACAGAAAGTTTACGCACTCGGGACCGGACCAGCAAGACACATGTGCTGCAGGAGCAACTCGCGACGGGTCCAGCTTCGAGCAGGCTTTCAAAGCAGTAATCTATTGAGGCGCTGGAAGCTCTAAGGAGTCAGGGCTAGGTAGATACCTGATCAGCATTCAAACAATCCACCGGATTACATGGAAACCTACAGAGTACGTACTCTGCAGCCTGCAGAAGCTGGACGAGAAAAAAGAGACGGAAAATTGAGCGGGGTCCGGGAATTGTGGAGGACTGAGGACGAGTCACTCCGACTCAGGACTCAGGAGGCATACGTAAGCACGCAGCACCCTTTTTCCAAACATAGCACCGGAACTCCAAACTAAAAGTAAGTATCGAGTCATACGTATTTGTATGCGCATATACCTTTCTAGATTCACCGATACATGATCGCGCGCGCTGCATTTCATCTGCAGCACCTTCTGCCTCACCGGGCAGCGCAATTGAAAATGACGCTATACCAACAGCCAATATCCGCGATCGAGAGGGAATATCTTCAATCTGACGATGCTCACGCCGCACTGCTAGAACATCAGCGTCTTGAGGGGTTCGTCTGCGTGATAGCAGGCAGGACTCGCGACCCTGTAACCCGCATCATCACCCACACAACACTGCAATGCCGTCAAAGTGGAAGCTACCGCGCGTGGTCGAACAAACAAAACAAGTATTCAACATCATCCTACAAGTCAGGATGCAACTTCCGGGCACGAATCCGATACAACAAGCGTCAAAATATCTATACGCTCAAGATTTTAGAACCCTCGCACAACCATGATCGGCTTCAGTCTCTTGCTAGCTCAAGCACATTACGGCAACAGACCCAGAAGCGATTTGGCATCGATAGACTGCTTACGCTCGTTGAGGCAAAGTCCAAGAGAAACTCCAATGGATATAAATTAACGGCAAAGGAAATCGCTGCACAAATTCAAGAAGAACATCCTGAAGTTGTGATCGTTGGACTGGACGTTTTTCATCTACAGAAGAAACTTCGTCTCGGTGCTCATCGCGCTGAGACATCGACACAAGCCTTGACGGTGAGTTTGATGTGCTCGGTTTCACTTACCATAGCCCATGGTTTAATAATACATTCTGTAGAGCGAGGACGAGGCCCCTGCCACCGGAGATTACGAACCAGACCCTGATGTCGTCCGACCTGAAAATCAAGATTCCAGTGAGCCCACAGGTTCATCGGCTAGAATACCAAGCTCCGAAGAGGAGGATGTGAACACAACTGTACCGCGCGCTCTTGAGGTTGAGGTTCAACAAAAAAGGACGTCAAAGGCCACATCGTCGCGAAGGAAGAGAGGAAGCGAACAAGAAGCAAGTGAGACACAGACACAGACACAACTCAAAGATATTCAGTTAGCAATTGCGAAGCTCACAGGGGCGGTTGAGGCTCTTCAGGCCACACAGTACGCAATTCAAGCAGCTCTTATAGCACAGCAACCCCCCTCTTTGCAACATCAGGCAAATGCTGCTGTGCAGCGGCACGCCTTTCCCATGGCTGCTTGGCCGGCACAGCAGCCTGAACATCCTCAAACCAATGTTCAATCTCTCCCAATGGGAAGGCTGTCTCAGTTTAGTAGTGGTTATCAGCCTGGACAATGCCCCTTAGCCAGCCACAGCAGCCAGCACATGGCGTCAAGCTCTGATGCAGGATTGCAGTATTCGGTGGCACCGAGGCCACATTAGGTAGGTAGCTTCAGATAGCTGCAATGAGTTAATGACAGTTTGCGAGTGTAGGAGCAATAGAGTGGAACAAGGAGAGTCAAGATGCGTGTGGAAGTACATCGAGCTGTATACCTTTGATATGGTTTAGCTCTGTGCTGTGAAGGTTGACGAACAACGGTGTTGCGTGTTGCGTGTTGAAATGAAGTTATTTTATCATGGACTTTTCGCGTTATCTGCCTTTTTCTAGATTTTCCCCATTTTTCATCGACCTCCCATGCCAAGTTTGTGTATTGTAAACAGGAAAAGTGAGCATGGTGCAGCAATTCGGCAATGGTACAACTGCAGCTTATTCATGTAGATGAACATGAAGTTTTTCTGCTCAGAACGCCGAACGACGACATACTCTCGCACGTTGCAACCCCAAATCATGGCGACCGGCTCACCGGGAAACTCTGTGATAACCTTGCCTCTCGGTTCTTCAATGATTTACAATTTTTGCGTTGGAATAAGAGAAAGTCAAGTTGTGAACATGACCAATTCACACGTGAGAAGAGTATAGCTACTCATGATGGACATTCTGTTTGGTGTCTACCTTGCTCCAAATATCATTGTGCACAGGGCATGTACATAACATGATACATGCTCAGGCTCTTACAAATGGACCCCTTTTCCTTGCCTCTCTACTTGATCCCTTCAAAGTTCACCCTTCCTCAAACCTCGACGATGTAGTCCCCTGACTCGCCCCCTTTTCCCTCTCCCTTGTTTTTCTTTTCCTCTTTCATTTTCTTCTTTTCCTCTTTCATTTTGTTCTTTTCCTCTTTCTTTTTTTTGTGTTTTTCGTCTAGTTCCTTGTGCCATTGTATGTTCTTTTCTTTTTCATTTTCCCTCATTTTTCTAAACTTTTCTTTCGTTGCTTCCTTTTTATCCTTTCTGTCTTTTGCCTTTTTTGCGGCTTTTGCTTTATCCTCATCATACTTCTTCACTTTCTTATCGATGACTTTGTTCCATTCGGGCTTCCAGTTCGGGTAGCATGGCGTGCGCAAGATGTAGCTAGGACCCTTTTCCGCCTTTGCGGACAAGCGCGGCGAGACAGTACACTCGGGCGTCAAAACGATGGGGATACATCCCGTGGGGGGAGTCTCGTCGATCGTGTCCTTGTTCTCGTCGGCCCGGGCCGGGTTCTTGTCGTCGTCGTCCTCTTCTACCTTGGTCATGTGTCTCAAGACGACAAGGTCCTCTGATAGGTGGGCGAACGAATCATTCTTGCAAGCCAGCCAGGTATTCGGCTCCAAGTGTATAAAGTCCTCCGTGTGCATCGTGATGAAGAGACCGGCATCGCCCGGCCCGTCAACGATGCGGACCGTCTGAAGAGTCTTTGAGTCACCGTCAGGCAACAGCTTGAACCCGGTGGCATTGCGCAGAGCGCCACGGTTGAGACCTGTGGAATTTGGCGAGAAGGCGTTGTCGGTCAGGATGTGAGAAATCTCCGTCTCGCGCTCAGGAACGGTGCCGTTCTGGTAAAAGATGATAACTTTGCTGGGATCATCATCGTTGGTCATCCCGACCAGGGTGGTGTTTGGGGAAACGGACACGGCAGACAGGTACTGGTGGTTGATGGGGTCCGGGAAATCTTGGATAGGGGCGAGAACGTTGACCATGAGACGGAAGCTTTTGCCGTAATGCTTCTCCGAATGGGCGTGCCAGGTCTTCTCTTTTTTGGCTGCGCTGAGGGCACCAGCCGTGGCGAGAATGGCCAGGCACAACTTTAGGGCCGAGAGATGCATCTCGTGAGACGTTGCAGTGAGCTGGAGAAGATGAAAATTAGCTTGTGAGAATCAGATGCTTTGCCTTTGGGTATTTTGTAGCTCGGAGAGTAACGAGAGTTTCTTTACTTCTTTCTTCTATTCGACAAGGAAGATAATAAGACGAAGATACAGAATTTGCTGGGGCAAAGAAACAGGAAGAATCGACAGCCTTATAGTTCGCGCTCTTCCGCAAGGACACATAAGAGTTCCTCCTAGCTCCAGCCATCTTCAGCCTTCCAATCAAGAGTCCAAGAGTGTCTGAAGTCCGAGTTGACTCTGTAACTGAGCATTCAGAAGAAGCCTCACGGAATAGAAAGCCATCTTCCCCCGATGATAAATTTTCACAAGGCTGCACGGGCTAGAGATGTCATTTCTCTTCGGGGTTGGCGCTGGCGCGTCCACAAGCGACCGGTCCTTGGTGAAGGCGAGAAATAAAGACAACCTGCCTACGGCAGTGCAAAAAGGGGCGTCATCCGATGGCGTGCTTGAGCTTCAGGAACTCTCAGAGTTCACGGCGCCACATGGCATGCCACAAAACTCGAAAATAAAGGCCCCACGGACTCTAGCTTGTAATTTCGTATCCCAGTACTTCGGGCAGTACGCTCTTCTCCTTTTTAAACAATGGGGAGATTTCCGAAATTCTCTCCTTAATACTCGGGCCCTTGCCGCCGCCCTTCTTAAGTTCTTCGACTTCTCGGCCTTTTTGGGCTTTCGAGTCTTTTAAGACTCCTTTATTGCGCCGTTGCCCGTTGGTCTGATGTTGCTATGTTGGTCGGCTGCGACTCGCGACCCAAAATGGAAGCCCAGATCCGCCACGTCACAGGGGCTTCAGTGAGTCCTCCAGTGGATCCTTTATTAGGCTTGGCCAATTCTCCGCTCGAAGATTAAGCAGATATGTCTCCACGGGCGTTCGGAAAACTTTCCTGGGGTCGGTTCATTTGGAACCCTACCATTTTTGGTATGTAGTTTCCGCTTCTGCCCCTCTTTGGGGTTATTGGAAAAGTGCGAAATTTTCGAAATTTTCGTACGTTTTAACTTCTTTGTCTTTTTTTGGCTTTTCTCTGGAATCATTGGAGTTTTTGTAAGTTTTCGGCTGCAATCAGACCGGAACAAAGATCAGACTCGATCCGAAGGACAGCAGTTCTCACATGATCACAACACGACTTCGCAAGGGAAAACAAAATAGGAGTTCAGACACGCATGTGATGCTGCCGATCTTATTTAGCTTCGCATAACTTGTTCTTGAAGTTGTAGGATCTTTTGAGGGTAGTTAAGCACTTTGTCAGCCTTGGCTGCCATCTACAGACTGCGGTCGCTCCTGCGGTCGCTCAACTTTCGCTTAATTGAGAACGGCTGTTCGTCACTTGATGTAGCTCGCAGAGCCTCTGGTACGCCCTAAGCAGCTTTCTTCGGACGATATGACGTGTTTATTATTATGTGCCTCGCTCGTCTTAAGCGAAAGTTCGGCAGAATCAATTCATCGAACGCAGCGTCATTTCATTCTACGGATCTGCGCCGCGCGCGTCATGGAAGATTATAATAGTAGAAAGCCGTCGTCCGCCGACAACAATGTACAGATACGCCATCTCCTCTTTAAGGTTAGCGCTGGCGGGTAGATAAGCGACGATGAAGTTCGCACGATCCAAGCTCCTAGGCTCGGGGAAGAACTGAGTCCTCCATACATATGTAGGTCCTTTTGACTCTTGGGAGCCAAAGCCGATTACATAAAGTGTTATGAATGAACGATTTCGTCGCACGACTTCGTTGAGAAAAAAGGTAGTCTACGCTGGAGCAGGAAGAAGTGCCAAGTCGGTCGGTCAGTCGGTCGGTCATCAGTCGGTTGCTCGTTCATCAGACAGAAGGGTCGATTCGACGTTGGTTATGATCACTGATTTTACGCTGATTTTGTTGTTCTTGCTTTCTTACTCTCTTTTCATCTCTCTCCGTCTCTTTCTTGTCTTCAAGTCTTGTTCTTCGTTTTCGATTTCGATAATTCTTTGTTTCAGAGTACACTTCTAAGAAAAAATAGCTATGTACGGAGTACACATCCACATGTGCCGCAGGGAGTCAGGGACTGATTCTCAACCAACACGGCACTCCACTTGAGCCAACATGAGGTGCCTATCATTAATAAATCGCGCACAAAGAAGCTCTCAGCCCACTTCCCATCCCCACGATCACGTACAAAACGCGGTTGTGCGACCAACAATAGCCCACCAAAAAAGGCACGGCGCGCACTCACCTGCAACACCACATCGATCATCAACCGTCTACCAAAACGTCGCCTATCATGGACCAGATCCAAGTTGTTTCTGACTTGCACCTCGAATCGCCAAAAGGCTACGACCTGTACGACATTCCCGCAAAGGCACCCTACCTAGCCCTCCTTGGCGACATCGGCAATGTGGTCCCCCACAAAGACGACCTTTTCGACTTCCTGACGAGACATCTCGGTCGGTTTAAGGCTGTTCTCTTCGTTCCGGGAAACCACGAGGCCTATGAGGCGACCTGGAAGGAGACCTTGGCCGTGCTTCGCGCGTTCGAGGACAAGATCGAGCGCGACAGTTCACTGGGCCAGTTTGCGGTGCTCGATCGCGGAATGTTTCGGCCTCCGGGGTGCGATACCGTCATCCTCGGCTGCAGTCTCTTCTCCCATGTCCCGCAAGAGAGCCAGATGGCCGTGGAGATGGGCCTCAACGATTTCTTCCAAATTCAAGACTGGACTGTGGCGGATCACAACGAGGCCCATAGCCGCGATCTTGCGTGGTTGAATGCCGAGGTGGCCAGGCTCGAGGACGAAGGCAGTGCCACCAACATCATCATCTTGACACACTGGAGCCCGTCTCGGAGTCGTGACACAACGGATCCCAAACATAGGGGCAGCCGTATTTCCTGCGGCTTTTCGACGGATCTATTTAGCGAACGATGTTTTGCTAGTGCGAAAGTTAAGGTGTGGGCTTTTGGGCATACGCATTACAACTGCGATGTTGAGATGGAGCGAGAAGATGGAGCAGGGATGTTAAGGCTCATAGCTAATCAGCGAGGATACTACTCTGCGCAGGCTGATGGGTTTGATGCTACGAAAACCATACAGCTGTAAATGTATGCATGGTACAACAAAGTACGGTTCCGGTTCTACATCGCGCGGCTCCAGGCTCCTAAAGGCTAAGCTCCTTGCGGCTCTGAACACCAAAGTTTTGAGCCGAATAATCTGTTGGAATCGCGAATTATGGAACATCCTCGGCCATTTCAGGTTAGACGATATCATACGTCACGAGCTGCAATCTCAGGCCGCAGGCGACATGATAAAGAAGGACTCGTCCTCGAGCCGCTTTCTTTTTTACTCTAAGATAGACAAGACAAGACGAATTAGACCAAAAGACCTACGATTCTGTGTGAAATTTTCATACTGCATGCATGCTTGCCTTCTTTGCGTTTCCTTTGCGAGTCCAACAGACTCAAAGAAAAAAAGAATTATTTTTTTGATCCGAGTCCCGACGGCAACTCTTATGTACTCTTCTTCTGGTAGCAACGCAGGCTCCCCAAACATCTGCCTCAGCTCCGCCAACCACTGTCGGCCGGATATCTTGGTCGTAGTATACACCAGATAAGACGACACAAGTGGCTCGGGGAGCTGCTTTAGATCCAGATACCCATCATAATCAACATACATTGACATGTAAACAACCATACTCTTGGAGAAACTGCCAGCGAGGGTGTGCGAATAGCGCGCACAAATACGCATAAACGCTTCAAGCAGAACATGTGAGCGGACGATAACGACGGGGTGAGCCCCTGGCTTGAAGACTCCGGCGTTATGAGAGCTGCCTCCAGGGGTGGCAAGAACCAGAGCGTCACGGATTGGAAGAAGAGTCCGACTGGCACTTCCGTTCCCTCGATATGCAAATGGCTGTCAGGAGCGGGGGTAAATCGTTTCGGGCTGACGATTGGACAGTCCTTGCCATCTGTGCAAGGAAGCAGCATCTCGTGCTGGCCGAGAGCTCCTGTGGCGGCCGAGAGTAACTCATCTGGGACCACAAAATCGATTTCCTTCGGAATCATGTTGAGCTTGGGACTGGACAGTGGAGACTTGTGGGAGGGCAACCGAGAAAGCAGAAGAAGAGAAAAATAAATAAAAATCAAGAATACATGGGGGGATCGCTTACGTCGACTATGGTTGGAACTCCGTGAGTGAGAGGAGGAAATGACCCCAGAGGACACATGGGACCTGCGCTGGATTGAGTAGCTGCGCGAGTGATGCGACAAACTCGTCGCTCATGTGAGACTGTTCCCCCATGTTTTGAATAAGGGCAAAGTGAAGAGGAGAAGCAATTGCAAGATGGGGGATGTGGCCTTTGGTTGAAGCACGAACTACACAGAGCTCATCACGTAGGGACGAACTTGAAAGTTGATGAGGGTACCTACGCGATTTCGGCGGCTTCCAATTGGTGCAGCGAAGAAGCTGTTGGTTGCAACTTGCGTATTCTTTGCGCTACATATTAACGCTTGCCGTTCTTTCTGCTAAAATGAGAAACTTGATTGGTCTAGGTACCTGTACAGAGCATGCATCGGCTGAATTGCTAGGCGGTAGATTCAAGTCCATGGTGAAGCATGCTCGGTTCAAGGTTGTAACTTGTCGCTGACTAGGTATCTTTGAAGAATTTGCTTTCTTTGGTCATGTCGACCGCTTGCGCCACTCGAGGTCAAATGCCCCGGCTTTCTTTGAAGCAACTTGAAGAGACTTGCGTTCAAGGAGAGCACATCATGGAGAAACTAGAAGTCGGGCGTCATCGACTGTACTGAAGTAGGATAAGGAACTCGGCTTGGCCCGATCTTGTCGTGATTGTGAAGACAATGCCGTGTGTGTGGCACGGCGGCACGGGCCACTTATCGTAGCCGCGCTAGTGGATCCAGCCATAGGTTAAGTAAATACCTTAACCTAGGCTCAGTGGCTCACACACGCCATCGCCAATTGATCAATCAAATCACGCGAGCCCACGAGGTCCCCATGCTGTGCGACTGTGGATGGCGACGTCATACCCGCCAAGGAAAGAAAAACAGAAACTCATCTTCTTTAGTGCCTTGGGGTCCGGGCCGTCCGGCTCATGACGATGAGTTGACGCCAGAAGATTGTACGTACGTGAAGAGGCCATTGCGGCTAAACATGAATATCCTTGGGCTTCGCTTGAATGGAATTTAAATGATGCATTGACGAAGTCACCTCTCTCGAAGGCCCAGAACTTATGGCGGCTTAGGGCCGCAGATTGCAACGCGGCAGTGGGGCTTCTTTTTATGGAGAGAACAGGGACAGTCACAGGTGAGTCGTGGACTCGTGACAGAGCACGTTGCGCGTCCCGCCGTCGTGACAGGTCATGTCTGTCATCGAGTGGGTCGTCATCTTTAGATATCTTTATCGTCGGCGTCATTTTCTTTCGGGTCCGGCATTCAGATTCGCCTCAAATCTGCTTTGCAACGAGGCCACGACACACAAAAGGTGTCTCTGGTCCCTCGTGGTGCAAGGTGCGACTTTATCTTTATCAGACACCGGTAGTCAATGGTCATACATACCCCCGGATTCTCCCCCTCACACGTCAAAAGGCACCGGCATTGGCACTGGTGCATGCATTGACAACCGCGCTTTGTTGAGGGCTGTGTAGCTCAGGTGCTGAGACATCGAGACCGCCATGAAATTTGCCAAGCAGCTTGAGAGAGACGCCGTTCCAGGTAAGATAAGAGCCCAATCGCGAACACCACGCGATGACCAATGTTTTGCTGGTGTGGCACGTGAAGAGAACACAACAGCAGCGCCACTGTGACCTGTCTCACCCCTTCGCCAATGCAACAGGCCTCTTCTTCGTTATATAGCCACTCACTCCTCAAACCGCCGTTGCTGACCGTCTCACAGAATGGCGCATAAAGTATCTGAACTATAAGGCGGGCAAGAAGCGTATCCAAGCTGTCTCGAGAGCAATCAACCGAACGCCCAAAGGCTACTCCAACCGGACGCCCTCTTTCTTTCGCACAAATCAGTATGATCGAACCTTTGACCAACCGTATCCGATTCCGGGCCCTGCGCCGGCGAGCAGTCCGAAATATAGCGACGGACCATCTGTCCCTCGATCCGAGCCGATTGCAGTTGGCAGCAAAGCGAACGAAGCCGAGGCGCTGCACATCGACGGCAACGACCTACAGTATGGAAGTTTTGTGCCCACGCCGCCGGCATACAGCCCGTTGAGGGACCGTTCCGACGACAAGAAGCAAGATTTTGCGTTGCCAGCCCCAGCAATCGAGGCGCCCGACTCACCCCAACTTGCGAGACCGACGGAAACGATGCAACGAGAACGGAACAGAATACCCTTGCAACGCCGCGGTTCTACGGAGGAGTTCATACCGGGCACAGCAGCGTCCGATCGAGAAGCCCGTGGACCATTCTCTCCATCATCTCGTCGACCGAATGCGAGGCCAACAACGACTGATTCACAGTCGCAATTGCGCCGTATCTTGTCGCACACGCACTCGCATACGCTTGGCCCAAAAAGACGAGACATGGCGAGACTCGACAGCGCCGGATCAGACTTTGACCTGATCCGGGAGAGAAAACGTGAATTCTTCGACTTTATGGATTCAGAACTCGATAAGGTCGAGGCCTTCTATAAACTCAAAGAGGACCAAGCCGGGGAGCGGCTCTCCTTGCTACGACAGCAACTACATGAAATGCGAAACCGACGAATCCACGAACTCTCACACCGACAACATGCCCACGCCGACGGCGAACCATGCCCCGAGGGCGACAACCCCAACGACGGCGTGAACGGTTGGGTGCAGCCCATCAAGGCCAAGATGTTCCCCCCGGGCCCCAACTCCAAAGCGTTGCGCAACATGCCCACAACACCACGTCTACAGAGCACGGCATCCGCAAATGCATCCGCCCACGACGCAGCGCAAGACTACACCCGACGGCGGAAAAAAGAAGACGTCTCGTACCGCACCGCAAAGCGCAAGCTGAAGATGGCTCTCCAGGAATTCTACCGAGGCCTCGAACTCCTCAAGTCGTACGCCCTGCTCAACCGGACGGCCTTCCGCAAACTCAACAAGAAGTTCGACAAGGCTGCTCACGCGCGACCCCCCCTGCGGTACATGAACGACCGCGTTAACAAGGCCTGGTTTGTCCAAAGCGATGTCTTGGACGGGCACATCAAGGCCGTAGAGGATGTATACGCCCGGTACTTTGAGCGAGGCAACCACAAGCTCGCGGCAGGCAAACTCCGCAGTCTCACCCAAAGACCGACTACTGAATCCAGCACATCATTCCTCAACGGCTTCCTCATCGGCACGGGCCTGATCTTCAATCTCGAGGGCCTCATCTACGGGGCGCAGCTTCTCGAGACGGGAGATGATGTGCTCCGAGTGCAGACGAGCTATCTGATGCAGATTTACGCGGGGTACTTCCTCATGCTGCTCATGTTGTTCCTCTTTTGTGTGAATTGCTTCATCTGGACGCGGAATAAGATCAATTATCCGTTTATATTCGAGTTTGATCAGCGGAGTATGCTGGACTGGAGAAGTCTTGCTGCCTTTCCGAGCTTCTTCTTCCTGTTGCTGGGGATCTTTATGTGGATGAATTTTAGCAGGTTTGGGGCTGGATGGCTTTATATTTACTATCCTGTATTCCTGATTAGTATTACCGTGGGTATCATTTTTGTGCCTGGCCCGTATTTGTGCTACAAGAGCCGGAAGTGGTTTATATATGCTCATGTAAGAATCTCCATCCCTTCGGTCTTATCTCCCCCCATTGCTTTCAGTAGCCATCAAGTTGGTTCGCAGGGACGGAGCATCTCCTCTTCTTCTCCCACCCCCCTTTCCGACTCACTAGGCAGTCTCCGTCTGCTGCTCTCGGATTGCTGATGGAATGTTTGCGGTATAGTGGCGACTCTTGCTGGCCGGCCTCTACCCTGTCGAGTTTCGAGATTTCTTCTTGGGCGACATGTACTGTTCGTTGACGTACGCAATGGCGGTAAGTCTACTCTTCCCCCTTTCCACACCAAAAAGTTTAGCTGTTCTTCTATTCAGATCGACTGTGACCCCTTTGTGGCTGACACAATCTTTTGGCCCCCCATCTAGAACATTGAGCTGTTCTTCTGTCTATACGCCAATCATTGGAACGAGCCGCAACAGTGCAATTCCTCAAACTCTCGCCTCATGGGCTTCTTCTTGACGCTGCCGCCCATCTGGCGACTGTTTCAATGCCTGCGACGATACCGAGACACGCGCAACATATTTCCCCATCTCGTCAACGGGGGGAAATACGTCATGACCATTGTTGCTGCCGTGATGCTGTCTCTCTCCCGCATCAACAATACCACTTCCAACCTCGCGTTATTTATAGGCTTTTCAGTCATCAATGGCGTTTACGTCTGTATGTGGACCCCCCCCTCCCCTGGCCTTGCTCTATCTATTTCACCTAATCCCCAACAGCACCCACGACCCGTTCCCTTGTACCCTCCTCCTCCTCCATTATTCCCTTATCTATCTAACTCACGACAGCAATCTGGGACCTCTTCATGGACTTCTCTCTCCTCCAAACCGATACCCGACACCGCGCCCTCCGCGACATCCTCGCCCTCAAGCGCCAATGGCCTTACTACCTCATCATGATCATAGACCCCATCCTCCGCTTCGCATGGATCTTCTACGCCATCTTCATACACAACACCCAGCACTCCGCCCTCCTTTCTTTCTTCGTCTCTCTTGTCGAAATTTTGCGCCGAGCAATGTGGGCTCTCCTGCGCGTCGAAAACGAACACTGCGCCAATGTCGCCCAGTACAAGGCCTCGCGGGATATTCCCCTCCCGTACCTCATTGAGCCCCTCATGGGCCGTGCAAGCAGCTCAGATAGTAGATCTTCTGCTGGGCCGTCCTTACCGCCGCCGCCGCCGCCACCGCTGCCGCCGCGAGAGGAGGACCGGGAAGCGAATCGACGCCGTGGCGAGGTAAATCCGTCTGCGGCGGAGGGAAGTTCCTCGGCTGTGGCGAGCGCACTGGGAGGAACGGTGCGTCGGCGCACGGAGAGTGCGAGTGGGGGGCGGTCTTTTTCGAAGATTCTCGCGGAGGCGCATAAGCAGGATTTTGTGAAGAGACGGGTGCCTGGTATGAGTACCGGGGAGCAGGGGGGTGGGATTAAGGAGGGGAGTGATGAGGATGAGGAGGATGATGATGATGAGGACGATGACGATGACGATGATGATGTAGTAGCTGAGGAAGGGAGGGATGCGGAGGCAGAGGCAGAGGCGGATGCTGCTAGTCCATGGCAAGCAGGCCGGGCGAGGGAGGTGCAGAGAAGGGTCGAGGATTGTGTATAGTGAGGCATGTGCGCAATTAGATGACCTTTTTCTGCTCTATCGTGCGTTTCTCTTCCATGCTCCTGATCCAAGGTGAAGGGAGTGGAGATGTCTGAAGCATACATAGTCTCGTTATGTATCATGCCTTGAATTTGCCGGCTCATGTACGTGTCCATGTAATCCAGCGAACAAGCCTGCCCGTACAGCTGCTTGAAAGTTAATAAAAGACGAGTCGATCAACTTGCAAGTTGGCAAAGACGTCTACCTGATGGTCCCTGTTTGCTTTCCTCCCCTACCACTTCATACCTAGGTAGTTAGGTGACTCATGACGTGGATTCTTCGTGGAGGCCCTGTCCTACGCCCCTTACAAGTACATTGAAACCCAATATATTCAAGAACCATGACTTTCCAAGCTTCTAAATTTCCACTTCGTTTCTTTACTCTATTCTCTTTGATGGCGATATAGATAGAACAAATGTACGCATGCAGTTGGGCGCCCCCATAGAAACGTCATGCCTCCTCAATGCTCATGTACGTAAGCATGGTTTTTATGCTCATCAACGCCGCCCCCGCGACACTAAAACAATGCATAGCGAAACACAAATAAATCATGAAAAAGCAAAGTACCATTGCCATAAAAATCATCATACATACACACGCCAACTCCGAGTCATGCACCACCGCATGCAAGCTAGAACCTTCCCCCATTAGAGTACCAGAACAAGATCTACTCGAGAGAACACAAAAGACAAATGGTAGTCATTCAAGGCTGCAAAGCTCATCACGCCACCCACTCCCCATCAATCTTCTCCCAATGATCCAAAAACCCCTTGAAGAATTGCACACCCAGACCAGGATCCAGAGCCCCGGTAGTCGCCCGAACAGAATGCATGCTCAGTTGTGCGAGACCAGCATCCGCAGCCCTCACACCCATGGCACTGGAGAGCATGGGCCCCACGGTACCTCCGCTGCGGGAATCGTTGCGGATCTGGAACATTTGCGTCTTGGCTCCGATCTTCTCGGCCACCCGGGTCAGGATAGAGGTAGAGACGGCATCAGTGGTCATGTGTCCGTTGGAGTCGGCGGCGATGGCGATCCCGACATTCAGCAGGGGCACATGCTGGTCGAGGTAGCTTTCCATGAAGTTGGGATGGCCGGCGTGGGTGACATCTGCGGAAACGAGGAATGAGCGCGCGTATGTCTGGCCGAGGAGGCCTGGTCCGTAAGAGTCAGGGTTGAGGGCCTCAATGGTGCGCTCGATGACGAGCGGGAGGAAATTGCCGTGGGCGCCTTGGCGGAGGAGCGAGCCGATTTCTTCGTCGTCAAAGAGGGCCACGAGCTTGATGTAGCCGTCGTCCTTGTTTGTCTCGGCAGCGAGGAGGCCCATAAGGGCTGACCACGAGCAGAGCTTGTCGTCGATTCGGCCGGCCGTGATAAATTCCCTGTCCATACCCATCGTTTGCGCGGGCTGCGAATCGTAGAGCTCGAGCTCCCAGTTGATGATGGAGCTGTAGTCCGTGATGCCCATTTCTTGAGCAATCAGCTGCACCAGTCGTCGGGGTTGCGTGTTGACAAAGGCGCCCTCGGGACCGAGTGGTTCCTGGCTGTTATGATTGGCGCTGGCGCTTTGTAGGCCAATCACGGGCACGGCTTGTGTTTCCTTATTGTTGGTGCCAAACATGCCGACGCCGAAATGGGGAGCGAGCGTGGGGATCTTGGCAATGGGCCAGTCGAGCTTGACAAGCTTGGTGCTTGTCTTGCCCGTGTCAGGGCAGCGCAATACGACGCGGCCGCCGATGCTAAGGTCGCGATCCCACCACGTCTGGTTCAAACCTCCAGCGTATGGTGCGACGCCCAGCTGCACGAAGTTCGCCTTGCTGGGCCGGGTGCTGACGGGTTTGAGTCGAGCAGTGAGAGCATCAATATGGCCTGCTACCATGGCCACGCCGTTTCCGGGCTTATATGCGGCGCCGACGGTAAAAGCAATGAGGGAGCTGCCATTGCGCGTGACCCAGTACTTTCCACCAGGCTGAAGCTTTCCAGCCCATGCATCTCGCGGAGATATCTGTATAAGCAAAGAAAGATCAAACGTTAGCTTCTTCTACTTCCAGGTCTCCTCTAATTCCACAGGCTCTTTAGATGAGCATCAAGCATCTACCACGGTCCACGGGGTACCCCGCGAAGCGCGACATTATACATACCTCCTCAAATCCGCAATCATTCAACTTGGTTTGGAAGTAATCGACGGCGTGGAAGACAGTGGGATTCTCGCGCAGAAAATTGCAAAAGGGCTTGGTGAAAGCTTCGGGTTTTCCCGGCATAATCTGGCATAAATGACAAGAATCTTCCACAACCCGGTTTGTGAATCCAACGTGGAAATTGTAACGTGCCGCCAGTCTGGCGGCACAGGCTGGGCAAGCACGAATTCCTTGCAGTGAACGACACTCTATATCGGCCAGAACAAAGGCCTTTGGCTTGGTGGTAGATGCTGACATGGATGCGACGGTGGGCGATGCAGAGAGAGCTGGAGAAGCAGGCGAGGAATCGGGCTGGCGCAGCGACACGATCGATGGATGCGAGCTGAGCATGGGAGAGCGTCTGGTCATTATGTGCGTTGCGATGAATAGCCTGTTACGGACGATGTCGAGGCTGTGAGAATGTCGCAGACGAGAAGGCAAACGGACAGGAGAGGGTGCGGAAGGTGCGGAAGATGAGGATACGTAGAGGTTGGCGTGATGTTGATTGCATTCCTGGCTAAGGCCCTTCGCGAGGGAGGAAACAGTAATCAGTACCCTCCCAGGGCCCCTGTCTACTACCCTGCCGGGGTTTTCAGCGACAAAACGTACCCTGCCATCATTGGTCAGATGCCTCGCCCCACTTTGGCAGGGTAGGGATTCCACCGCAATTGTCGGACGGTAACTTGAGAGACGCTCC
>SRPX01000168.1:0-48509 GCA_018360215.1 Claviceps spartinae | reverse complement strand
AAGTGCGAAGCTCAGATTGTGGAAAAAAACGAAAGGGGCCGGGACTTTTTTCTTCCGGCTCAGGACCGGCGCAGGAAAGTGCGAAAAAAAAACGAAAGGGCCCGCTTTTTCGTAAAACGGCGGATTAGGTTTAGCGGCTCCGCAATTGTTCCAACCTTATTATAGATAGGCCTGGTGCAAGGAAACGCATCTACCTACCGGTAGGTACCTACAGCTAGCTTACAGGGCCCAGGCACCTAATCCCTCGTTCACCATTTTTCAGCCCCACATCCAAAAAGAACCCAAGAACAACCATCAATCGGCGAATCTCCCGCGACAGCTTATCGATCTTCCTCTGTCAATATATCCATTCGCAAAGCCTTTATTAGCAAACAGCCGCACACACACAGATTCTTTTCAGGGCGTACTGTGTTCTTGTCCAGACCGGCGGCTTCCCCCACGTTGCTCCTGAGTCCAAACCTTGAAAGACAAGTAGTTATCTATACCATCAAGCGGGCGGCGGCGAGCCAGATCATATTCCAAAATCGCAGACATGCAGAAGCTAATGCGAGAGTCGTCCGCGGCTGAGTCCTTGCGGATTGCGATCGCACAAGCAGAGCATGAGGGCCGCGAACCGCCAACAGTTCTGAGGCCAGAACTACCGCCGAACAAGAAGCAGAGTTTTGCGGAGGTCATGGCCGACCTGAATAAGTGTCCGCTCTTTATGACGGAGATGGAGGAGAATGACGACATTGCGGCACTGCAGGCGCTCAGCTACGAGGGGACGCCGCTGGAGAATGCCCTCGACTTCAAAATACGGGGGAATGAGTGCTTCAAGGTACGGGGGTATGTCGACGCGCGCGAGTTTTATACAAAGGGTATTCAGCTGCTTGCTGCGGAGGAGCGACAACGGAATAATAGCAACAACAACACCACCACAAATGGCCAGCAGAACACCACCGCTACCACAACCGACAGCAGCAGCAGCAGCCCCGAAGGCGCAAAGGAAGAGTCCCCCGAGGAGATTACCTCCCAGAGAGAAGCCCTCGAGGTCCTGTACGTCAACCGCGCAGCATGCAATCTCGAGCTAGAAAATTACCGCAGCTGCTGGACAGACTGCGCCTCCGCGCTACGCCTCAACCCCTCCAACGTCAAAGCCTGCTACCGCAGCGCAATCGCCCTCCTCCAAGTCGACCGCATCGAAGAAGCCCTCGACATATGCGAACGCGGTATCGCCCTTGACGCAGCCAACAAGTCTCTTCAACAAGTCCTTGGTGAAATCCTCGAACGTCAGGAGCGCCTCTCCTTCCAGGCCGAAAAGGCCGCCGCGCTCGATGCAACCTCCCAACGGAGAGAGAAGCTCCTCCAAACGGCCCTCAAGGCACGTAATATTCCTACCAGGACGACTGAGAAGCCCTTTGTGCTGGGCGGCGGAAAAATCGAGCTGGTCCCGGATCCCGATGACCCGACGAGTAGTCTTTCCTTTCCGACAATGTTGCTGTATCCGGAGGATTACGAGCTGGAATTGGTGGAGGCGGTGAATGAGATGGATACGATTGAGGAGCATCTATCGTACGTGTTTCCGATGCCCTGGGATAAGCAGCGCGAGTATACTATTGGGAATGTATCTTGCTTTATGGAGACGAAAGATGGGGGTATGCTTAAGTTGGGAAGGCGGGTGCCGCTGCTGGAGGTATTGGGGACGGGCAAGATTGAGGTCGAGGATGAGCATTTGAGGATTTTTGTGGTGCCGCATAATAAGGCAGATGCGTGGGTGACACGGTATAAGAAGGAGAGGGCCGCGGAGAGGGCGGCAGAGATGGCGAACAAGAGGATAGGGAGGGCGAGGAGGTGGTGATGTGGTTGTTTATGGAGGGGCTTCACGGCTACGTGAGGCTTCATTCTCGTTGTGGCATGAACTTCAAGTTGAGTCCACTAGGGAAGGGTCTTTGAATTCCGTGGTTTGGGCAATGGAACGTGAAGCAGAAGACAATGTTAGTAACGATATTAAACATTTCCTGATCCACATGTACGCCCCCTTTCACTGTGCATCTTGTTTGTTACATTGCGACTACTGCGCATCTGTATGCCGACATTAACAAGTCGAGCACCAGTCATTCCGACAAATCTCTTGAATTTATGCATACTTGTCAGGAGGATGGTTATTTGTAGATCAGGATCTATGCCCCATCCTCTAGTTCAGCCTCGACCCGCTGTCGAGAAGCAGCAGTAGATTGATCTGAGCCGTTTGTAATCGCCTCCATCTCCCAACGCCTTGACGCGGCGAGCCCCCTGCCCTCAGGTAGAGCTGTTCGTCCAGAAGTGTTTCGTTCCGGGCCCTCTTTCAACAAGGGTGGCGGACAGACTACTTTCCGTCTTTTGCACTCATCATTCATCTTATTTTGAGGGCCGATTATCCGCTTAAGGCTAGGAGACCTGCAGACATTGGAGGAACCTGCGTCATTGCAAGGATCTTCGCATCTCTCACAATCTGGCTGTATTTTACCAGCCGCATCATTTGTTCCTAAACTCGATGACGTGGCCGTCGAATCGCCGCTGATCGTGTGGTGGTTGGCATCTTGGATAATCCACAATGTCTCTCTGGCGGGCATGCTGATGTGGGAGTTTCGACTTCTACCGTGCAACGCTGAGCGTAGTGGTGATGTTATTGTCGGAATGGTTGCTGGTCGAGGCGGGCTCGGCCATGCTTCTAGAGTACGGGATGGACCAGCCTGGACGACGTCGCCTCCAACGGTTCCCTCAGGTTGCCTTTCCCGCGAAGGGGCTGTAGCCACGGCTTCGGCTATCAGCCGCTGGCTTATGATCATGTTTCCAAAGCGCGGCGATTCTGGCAATGTACAGTCTGATGGGAAGTCGGGTCCAAAGATGGGAATTAAAGCTCCAGATATCTTGTGGCAGAATGTCGCACACAGAGCCCTGGCGCAGTGGAATGGCATCCAGTATCCTGCCTTGAGTTAGATTCTAGAAGTCGTGCCATCCTCACCACCATGTATTAAGCACACACCTTGAGCGGAGACTGCCCCTCCTGTGATGCTTGGGCACACATCTCGCAATCCAGGATTCTTGTCCAGAGCTTTTGACGGCTTGGTCTACATAGTGAATGATTAGCTCGATCTGAGACAGAGGCGGGTGATGAGGCCTTTAAAAAATTGAACCCACCTTGGTATAGCCCATCGATTTAAAAAAAGGAGCTACTCGAACAAAACCAATCCTGTAGTCCCACAGTACCGTGTGCACGAGGGTCTCACCAGGGATTTGAAACGTATACTTCAACGCTATTCCAATCTATTAGTTGCCGAGCTGGGGAGTAGCAACATAGACACTGGACAGTACGCACCCTCGATGGATTCTCGGCCGGTCTTAATGGAGAAGTCTCTCTTGGAACTGTTGTAGGGAATGTGCTCCCGGGTTTCACGAATACTTCCAAACTGCGGGACTCCATATCTCTTTATTTCTCTGGCGACTTCATCATTGACGTCCTCAAATGGGGGAAAGTTAACGGAGTCTTGTGCTGCTGCAGCCGATATAGGCTCTTTTCGCTTGCCTTCCAAAATAGGCCACTCCTCAGAGCATCTGCTTCTGCTATTGTGAAGGGATGTTCCGCAACGGTGCTGGCTTGAACAAGGTAGTGATTGATCAGCATTGTTCCTGCCAGGCTCCAAGGGGTTCAGCAATGCGGCGATGGACAGCATTGCAGCCGGCAATTTATCTCTCCACCTGACAATGTCTACACGCGACTCGAACAGGAAAGCATAGTAGGATTCTCCTTGTTCGGATTGCGAATGTGAGCGGTCCTCAGCTGAACGATATGCGTCAAGCAAGAGTTATCAAGGCCAACTGATACAGGCAGTCGGTGCGTTGAAAAGCGCCGCCGAAGAAAATGAAGGTAGAGAGAATGACTGTTCATGAGTTCTGAAAGGCTGATCTTGTCTTCCTTTTGAACTGTATGAAAGAGCAGTCTCCTGTTTCATGAAGAATCTGACTGTGGTCGAAGTCCTAGACCGGAAAGCCACTGGCATCTGTCTATCCGAAGATAATTAGCTCAGTCCGTGTACCCAAGAACGGAACTCGGCTTGAGGAAAGATGTTCCTACCACCAGCTTCAGTAGTCGCCCATCGCTGGACATTCGCGGTGTATGTGCACCCTCGGAATAAAAACCCTTCTGCTTCGAAGGACGTAGGACAGAATTGCGCCCTCACCTTCCATATTCGTCGGCTGATACGCAACTCATGCCGTCTGTTTGCCTCCTGTAACCTGTTGAACCCAAAATTGCCCAAGAAGCTGCATCCGACACGGGTCCATTCATGGACTGCTCTACCTCATCCCGCAGCTTCCATCGTAGTGTGATACCGAATAAGCTTCGGTGCCATATTTGGGACTGTTTCATACTTCCGGCACGAGCATCGACCGGTGTGTACCGAGAAGCGTACTTGATGTTTGGAGGGAGAACGCCTGAAACCCGTGGCTTCGGAGGCAAGTCTTTAGAAGCAGAAGAAAACAAGATACACCTCATTCAAGGTACGACTTATTGCACCTTCATTTGTCACGTATACAATATCGAAAGGATTAGTCAAATTGAGGTCAATGACTCCACTGGAGTTCGCGGATGAACAGTTTGAGGGGATAAGCGACTTGTCTGATGGACTGCCGTGTTATGGAGTCCACTACAGAGGCCGGGTAGTCGCGTCTTAACAAGCGTCGAGGATGCCGTCTCGTGCTGATGTAGGACAAATGCTGCAATGCACATTGATGTCTTGTGTGACAGACGAGTCAGCAAGCTCGTGGGCGAGAGACTCAGTGATACCACGTGGCCGGACTTGCTTGCTGGCTCGAGAAACTCCAAGCTTTCAAACTCCCAGATGGTGGAAGTAGTCACGTTCAACGTGTCAGTATCTGTAGAAGATTAGCTTCCTTACGACCCTCCGCTTAGCAAATCTGGACACCTGAGTTGGCATTTTCAAGTTGCTCCTACATACTCCCTGCTTGTAAAACTCTGGAATCCCGTCGGTGACACCTGGTGTCATTAAAAACCCACACAATGAATGTTTGTAGCCGATTGTTTCACATAATTTGCTCTCATGCTCCTTAGCATGGTCAATTTCTCCACAAGAACCTCATCTTTTCTGGCAGAGGAAGCGAGGAGACTCGTAGAGCAGGCTCATTGCGAAGCGTGTCTGCATCTAAATTCTCCGACGGAATCGCGCTAGAACCGTTCAAATTCTAAAAAGGGGCGGCGTACAGAGTACAGACACATGGCTTAGGTCTGAGAATTGGATGGTCAGAGCTTCTTGGGGCAGAATGACCTGATTTTTGCAGATTCGAGGCCAGGGCTTGAACACCGTTTCCGTGTTGCATTGAGAATCAATTGGTCCTGGACTCCTGGTTCAACGAGGCAATGGACGTCTGGGCGGCGGCCCTGTTTCAACAGATCTGCTCGTGTCCTTCGAGATTAGCCCATTGCTCGGTCGCGAAATCAGGCAGCCCTGAGAATGAAGACACGCGCAAGGGATAGTGATTTTAAGCAATGATGAAGCACATGAATATACATGACGTGTTGAAGAAGACAGTTCCCTTCTAGCCGTGCAGCCCGTGTGATGGCTAGGTCACTTTGAAATCAAACATACATACATGATACAAGGCAAGAAGGAATTTAGAAGACAAGACGACAACAGCTCATGCTCGACATATTCGTCCAGGAATTCAACCGCTGATCAGACGTGGCTTGTCGTATGTATGAGCAACCCCTTGGTTAGACTTGCTCTTCTGGCTCTGGCGACGTCGTACATTACCTACCTCTATACCTACTGGCCATCCTGGTGATTCAGATTTGATTGCATGAAGTCACGCAAAGTTCTCGCACGTGAGGGTGGACCTGAGGCGATAGGTAGCGCGGCCCCTAGTTTATCGATAACGAGTTCAAGAACATCTCCAGACGCGTTAAATTCGGCCTCGGGCGCGATTTAGCAACGGGTCGCCGCAACAACTGCATTTAAACAACAACAAACAAAAAACAACAACTGCGACAGCCACAACAACGACAAGAACGACAGCATCTCGGCGACGACGATACCGGCAGCAAAATCAGCAAGAAATGCAACAGGAAAAGTAACGCATTCTCAAGCTAAGCCGACCTAGACCACGTGTCGGAAATTGCTTCAGCTGCAGGCGTAATTGCAGAGTTCTCCTCAAGATGGACTCGGATGCCATGTCAGTCGACTTTAGCTTGGGCGAGGAATCTGATGTCTTCATCCCTGAGAAAGTAAGTTTACCGGCTCTCACCACCCATTGTCCCTTTTCCGTCACCATGAGTCTCTTCTTTTCTCGCAGCGTGCCTCGCGCCGCCCGACGTCAAGCACACACTCTCGTGCCTGTCCATCTATCCTCCGGCGTGCGTGTTGTATCCAACTTCTGGAATAGCTTATAGCTAGCGAAATCAATGCACGTTGCCTGTTCCTTGCAGATACTTGCTTGTCGACGAGAGATGCCAGCTGTTTGGACTGGGCGGAGGGTTGATATGTCCCGCTCGCAACTGCACACTCTCTCCAATCTCTTCTTCCCCACCCAATTACGAACTTTTACACTTCGCTTGTCGTCTCGCCGCGATGCAACATTCGTACTGTACGACATGAAATGACGGTTCGACATCGTTGCTAACGTCTGATATCCAGAAGTCGAAATCAAAGGTCGTGGCAAAGGCAGCAGCGAAGCCGACTGCCAAGAAGTTGACTCAAACGACTTTGAAACCTAAAGCGTCTGCGAAGCGCCCAAAACCAGTCAGCGATGATGAGGAATCCCTGGGAGGTAGCGACTTCGATTTGTCGCGCACTCCGCCAAGCTCCAAAAAACAGAAGAGAGCTCCGCCGCCTAAGAAGTCGAGCGGTGTTCCCTTAGCAGAAGTCGAGAACGACAGCTTGATTAGCAACACTCCTCCCAAAGTCGTATCGAAACCGTCAAAAACGAAAACTGCGACTGAGCAGTACCAGAAACTCACTCAGCTAGAGCACATCCTCAAACGACCTGATACCTATATCGGATCAGTTGAGAGGACAGAACAACTCATGTGGGTATACAATAAGGACACCTTGCAAATGGATTACAAGACTGTCAGCTTTGTCCCGGGACTCTACAAAATCTTCGACGAGATTCTCGTCAATGCAGCCGACAACAAGCAGAATGATAGCTCCATGACCCAGATGAAAATCAACATCGACCGAGACACTGGGATTATCAGTGTAGAGAACAATGGCAAAGGAATTCCGGTCGAAATACACGAAAAGGAGAACATTTACATTCCAGAACTCATCTTTGGCCATCTCTTGGCTGGATCCAATTTTGACGACAACGAGCAGAGAACTGTTGGTGGTCGTAACGGATATGGTGCGAAGCTTTGCAATGTTTTCAGCACAAACTTCACGTTGGAATGCCAAGATAGCGGGAATGGAAAGAGATATAAGCAGACGTGGACGAATAACATGCAGAAAATGGAAAAGGCAAAGATTACGTCTAACAAAACTGCTGATTTCGTGCGTGTCACGTTTAAGCCAGACTACAATCGCTTCTCTATGCCGGACGGCATCGATGACGATCTGGAGTCCCTTCTATACCGCCGAGTATACGACATGGCAGGGACAGTCCGGTCGGTCAAGGTTTATCTCAATGGTGAGCTGATCAAGATCAAGGACTTCAAAGCGTACTGCGACCTCTACACCAGGTCCATCGCTTCTGGGCGACGTTCGGAGGAAGGTGGTAGCCCGTCCTGTACCATTGAAATAGACAAAGACAAAGGCCATCCCCGCTGGGAAATTGGCTTCACGGTATCCGACGGAAGTTTCCAGCAGGTTTCATTTGTCAACTCAATCGCCACCACTTTTGGCGGGACACACGTCAACTATATCGCTGATCAGATTACGGGCTCTTTGCTCAAAGCTCTTGATAAGAAGAAGAAAGGCCACAATCTTAAAGCGTTTCACCTCCGAAACCACATCTTCATCTTCGTCAACTGCCTAATCACCAACCCAGCTTTCAGCTCACAGACCAAGGAGCAGCTCACAACCAAGGTTAGTCAATTTGGAAGCAAGTGTGTTCTGGGTGAGAATTTCTTGCGGTATATTGCCAAGTCAGAAGTCATTGAGAATATCATGGCTTTTGCCGATAAGAAGGCGGACAGGATGCTGGCAAAAAGCGATGGTAGCAAGAGAGCTCGAGTCAGCAACGCCAAACTAGTCGAAGCCAACTTGGCTGGCACTCGCAGAGGCCACGAATGCACTCTCATATTGACTGAAGGTGACTCTGCCAAGGGTCTCGCCGTGTCCGGACGAGCGATTCTCGATCCAGACCGAATCGGTGTCTTCCCACTCCGGGGCAAACTGCTCAATGTCAGAGACGCATCTATCGACCAGATCAGCAAGAATCAGGAGATCCAAAACATCAAGCAAATTTTAGGCTTGAAACATAAACAAGTGTACAAGGACACCCAGAGTCTGCGCTACGGTCACCTCATGATTATGGCAGATCAGGATCACGATGGCAGTCACATCAAGGGCCTCCTGATCAATTTCCTGCAGGTTCAATTCCCTTCACTTTTGCAGATACCTGATTTCTTCCGGGAATTTGTCACACCAATTGTCAAGATTTGGCAGGGATCTAATCAGAAGAAGCCCAAGAAACTCAAGACTTTTTTTACTCAGCCGCAATACGAAGAGTGGAAGGATTCACATAAGGGAGAGGTGTCCAAATGGCACTCCAAGTACCTCAAGGGTCTGGGATCCAGTTCCAATGAAGACTGCCAGAGATATTTCACGAACCTAGACGACCATCTCAAAGAATTTGAAGTCATGAAGCCAGAAGAAGCTGACCTCTTTGATCTTGTCTTTTCCAAGAAAAAGGCCGATGCTCGAAAGGAATGGCTGGGCAACTTCATTCCCGGCACCTTCCTGGATCATTCATCAAAGGTCATTACTTACAACGACTTTGTGAGTAAAGAGCTCATTCTGTTCAGTATGGCCGACAATATACGTTCCATTCCGTCTGTCATTGATGGGCTGAAACCTGGTCAACGAAAAGTTCTGTATGCTTGTTTCAAGCGCAATTTGACCAAAGATACAAAGGTTGTTGAACTTGCAGGTTATTGCTCGGAGAATACCGCATATCATCACGGTGAAGCCTCGCTGCAGCAAACCATCATTGGCTTGGCGCAAAATTTCGTTGGGTCCAACAACATCAATATCTTGGAGCCCAGCGGTAATTTTGGTTCTCGTCTCGCAGGTGGCTCTGACGCTGCTAGTCCTCGTTATACATTCACTCGCCTGTCACCCTTTGCCAGGAAGATTTTCTCCGCGCTGGACGAACCCAGCCTCAAGTACCAGTACGATGATGATAAGCCGATTGAACCTGAGGTCTATTCTCCTGTTATCCCCATGGTACTCGTGAATGGCGCTGATGGTATCGGCACCGGGTGGAGCACGAATATTCCCAATTATCATCCAGAAGATATCGTCAAGAATTTGAGACGTCGAATGGGTCGCCTGGATGATGGGGACAGTGAGGAGAAGCCGTTTGAAACAATGATGCCATGGTTTCGAGGCTGGAAAGGCAGTCCAGAGGCTGCCGGCCCTGATCGATACAAATTCAATGGCATCGCACGGCAAAACGACTTGAATCCAAATGAGATTATCGTCACCGAACTACCAATCCGTATGTGGACGGATGATTTCAAGGCGAGGCTCGAAAAAGTCATCAGTGGTGTCGATGGGCCGACGTGGATCAGGGACTACAAAGAGTTCAACGACCACAAGACAGTTCACTTCGAAATTATGGTAGACGAAAAGGTCATGCCCAAGATTCTCGAGGAAGGTATTCTGGAGCGATTCAAGCTCATGAAGCAGGTTGCCACTTCTAATCTGGTTGCCTTCGACACCAGAGGGCAAATTCGAAAGTATGAAAAGGTCGAGGACATTTTGGAGGAATACTACATTCACAGGATACAGCTGTATGAGGACAGAAAGGTATGTTCTTTTTCATTCCCTTAATCAGCATCATCGGTATGCAAATCGATGACGCATTTGTCAATTGGCACAAGTGACCAGACTTTCTTTGATGATGAAGACGAAGACTCTCGCAGTTTTGGATTTCGCTACAAAGGCAAGACAGAGTCTGTCTGATAACCGAACACTACAGTCGGCGTTCTTTGCAAGCATGCATCCGTTTCAAGGTTCAGCAGAGACTCATTAGAAAGGCTCTGTCTTGCCTTCCGCCAAGTTCTATACTGAGGCAGCTCTTTTAATTCTCATTGGAGTATGTCTCACAAGCCAATGTGTATCATCGGCTTGTATACTGATGGCGCCGGACGGCTCGCCCTGTCGGGCGGTGATGATAAGCTGGGGATTGCGTAGACGTGTTCAGCATTTACCAACAATGGGTCTCCTCCGATTGTGCCGCAAGTGAACGAGTCTTGACTAATTGTTTCCTTGGTATAGCAATACTGGCTTGCTGTGTACCACGCGGATTACAGAAAACTCAAGAATCAAGCGCGGTTCATAAAGGAGATCATCGATGGTGATCTGATTGTTGCTCGAAAGAAGAAGACGATTCTCGTACAAGAACTTCGTGAACGAAAATACGAGGCAATTCCGCCCACCAGCAAACGCAAATCTACTGAAGATGATGAGCCTGACAAGTCTGACGCTGAAAACGATGATGCGGAAGAAGAAGAAACCGGTAGTGCTCGCGATTATGATTATCTGCTTTCGGTAAGCTCAGCGCTCACTCACTTCAAATATGTTTATAAGCTTGCGTGTTCGACCTAGCTAACTAAAAAACGTACAGATGCCAATCTGGTCTTTAACTGCGGAACGACTGGACAAGCTGAATAGTGCAATTATTGCGAAGAAGGCTCAGCATGAAGATCTATTGTCCAAGAGTGAGAAGGATCTCTGGTGCGCAGATTTGGATGAGTTTATGGAAGAGTGGAAGACTCAGAGTGCTCTCGAGGCGGAGATTCAGACGCAAATTCGCCGCATGGGGCGACGAGTGTCTAGAAAAATTGGTGCGGGTGATACGAGCGGTACCGGTCGCTCGCGCAAGGTGAAGAATGAAGATGATGATGATTTTGCTCCAGAGAAGAAACCAAGAGCCAAACCCAAGGCAGCAGCAGCAGCATCGGCCGTCACAAAGGCGGCGCCTAAAGCCAAGGTTGAAACGAAGAGTGCTCAAAGATTCGCCGAGATGTTTAGCGCCAAGTCGAAGAAGGAAGCCAGTGAAGGCGTTATGGACTTGTCCGACAACTTCTCCGACGACGATTTTATGGCTCTTGGTCGAAACAAGTCGGCGGGTGCGGCTGCACCAGTTCAGCAGACTCCTCTGTCAGAGGAGGAGCCTGAGATTGTTCGACCGGCTAGACGGGCGGCAGCATCCAGGGCTAAGACTCTATTCGATGTGTCGTCCGATAGTGAAGACAATGATGACGGCTTGCTCGGGGACATTGGCTCCATGGTCAAGGGGATGCCCAAGTCGACGACGAATGATGGCGGGCGAGTTGGCTTGTACACCATGAACCGTCCGGAATCAAGCCAGGACAATGGCGGCTCGAGCAATGTCCAAGAGCTCAAGACGAAGACATCCACGGCGCTGACGAACATGGACAGCGACGACGAGACGGACTCTGAGCTGCTTACCAAGCCATCTGCCAACAAGACAGCTGCTAATACTGGGAATGGCGGAGATCTAACTGAATCAGAGGATGAGGTGGCACCCAAAGCGACCAAGGCCTCAACTGCAAAAGCAGGCAGCGGTCGGATGGCGGTTTCGAAGCCTCGAGCCAAGCCCGCGGCCCCAAAGGCGAAGGCAGCCCCAAAGAAAGCAAAGGCGGTGCCCAAGACCACTACGCTGTCGCCTGCTGCCAAAGCATATGCTGCCAAGAAAAAGATCAAGGGCGTCAAAGCGAGCGTCTTGGTGGACTCTGATGATGATGATGAGCTGGATGCTCCTCCATCTCCTGTCTCAAAACCTAAGCCCGCCGCCCGTAGTCGCCCTGGTCGAGCCGCCGCCGCTAAGCGCCCTGTGATATTGGATGATGATTCTTCGATGATGCAAGGAGAGAGCGATGATCTGTTTGAGATGGATGACGATTAGTTGGAACTTGGGGGTGCTCCTGTGCTCCTACATACGTTGATTGTTTTACTGGAGGGGAAGCATTGAGACGAGTATTTGGGTGACTAAGGGGGGAGTTAGGCAAGGCCTCGCTGTACAGTCGCGCGTATCCCCAGTGACTAAGGAGAGATCAACAGTGACATGTCACATGGGCATTCGTGTCAGATCGGGCATTCACTTGTGAATTCTTCAAGGTGGCAACGGAGGAGGACTTGATGACAGAAGAAGATTAACAACCAATGTGTTGGAGGTACCTACCTCAGACCTGGGTACATACATGGCAGCACTCACATCTGTGAAAAACGATTGCGGAGTAAACGTCTCAAAAGCCTGGCTGCTCTTCTTCCATTTGTTGTACTTCCTCTGTGTTTGCTATATATTGAGAACGCTTTTCTCCCCTAGGTTTTAGAGATTTATGTAGGTATTGGCTGGCCCAGACGAGGAAGCAGTTAACCACCAGACGGGCTGACGGCTGCGCCCACCCTTTTGTGCAGAGTGCCGATGAATTGAAAATGTATGTAATCGGCCATTCTCCCATTCCTTGAACAATGACATGTGTAAACCTCTCTTTCTAAATTATTATACATTCATTCACACATTGTATTTCGGTCGAGCCCACTGTAGTCGGTACCTGGCAAGTACATAGGTACGTACATACCCAGGCTGCTTCGTAGAGGTGACAGGTGCGCACGTGATCCTGCCAGCTCTGGTGCAAAAAAAGTCACCGGCGCGCAAGGAAGCCGAACCCCGGCCGGAGGCTCACCAGCTCTAACGCGCCCAAAGTCCATCTATCCATCGCCAACAACTTGGGCCTGCCGAACGGAAAGATGGATGATCTATACGACGAGTAAGCTCCTTTTTGCTGCGCCTCAGTATCTTCAACCCCTGAATCTTGCTGATCATTGACTCGCTATTTCATAGATTCGGCAACTTCATCGGGGAGGAAGTCGAGTCGGAGGCTGCGTCGGAGGCCGGCGTCGATGCTGGTGATTATGTTTACGACAATGAACCCTCGGGTGCCGAAGGCTTTTCAGTCGAAGACCCAATGGACTTGGATGGTTCGTACCAATTCCCTGGCCACGTCGATACGGAACCTGGAAGCTGATCAGTGATGCGCCGCAGATGGACCTTCAAACGCCGTCATACTTCACGAAGACAAGCAATACTATCCGACTGCTCAGCAAACGTACGGCGAAGATGTAGAAACACGAGTAGAAGAGGAGGATGCTCAGCCGCTCACCCAGCCTATTATTGCTCCCATCGAGACGAAGAAATTCCACATCGAAGAGGCCGATCTGCCGCCCGTATTCTTCGACCGCGATTTCATGACGGATTTGATGAATTTTCCCGAACAAACACGAAACGTCGCGTTAGCGGGTCACCTGCACCATGGAAAGACATCCTTCATGGATATGCTTGTCATGCAAACCCACGACATTGCAGAGAAGCTCGACAAACGAAGCGGACGGAAGCGCGACGAAGAGCTGCGGTATACAGACATTCACAATTTGGAGCGTGAACGGGGCGTTTCGCTCAAGTCATCGCCTATGAGCCTGGTCCTTCAGAGCAGCAAAGGAAAATCGCATCTTGTCAACGTCATCGACACCCCAGGCCATGTCAATTTTGTGGACGAAGTGGCCGCCGCTTTCAGACTCGTTGACGGAGTGTGTCTCGTCGTCGACGTTGTCGAAGGTGTGCAGGTGAATACAGAGAAAATAATCAAGCATGTTGTATCGGAGGATATTCCCATCACACTTATAGTCAACAAGATGGATCGCTTAATACTGGAACTGAAGCTGCCGCCCAAAGATGCATATTTCAAGCTCAAGCATGTAATCGAGGAAGTCAACACAGTTATTGCCAACACAGCGCCTGCACACGCAAACTCCAAGAGAATCAGTCCAGAAAAGGGGAATGTCCTCTTTTCTTGCACAAATCTTGGCTGGTGTTTCACTCTTCCCTCTTTTGCCAAGATGTACACGGATACGTATGGCGAAATTGACGCGCAAGAATTCGCAAAAAGATTATGGGGCGATGTGTACTACAACCCGAAGAAGCGTTCATTCACGCGAAAACCCGTTGAAGAGCGTGCCACTCGTTCATTTGTCCATTTCATAATGGAGCCTATCTACAAGCTCTTCACGCACTCCATCAGCAGCAGCCCTGAAGACCTCAAACCAGTGTTGGCGTCCCTAGGGATTCAATTAAAGCCAGCACAATATAAGTCCGATGCTAGGGATATCCTCAAACTTGTTTGCGAGCAGTTCTTCGGTCCATCGACGGGCTTCGTCGACATGATTGTCCAGCACGTTCCTACACCTGCGGAGGGCGCCTCGAGGCTCTTGGAGCGTCACTACACAGGTCCTCTCGACACAAAGATTGCAAGCTCCATGAAGGCATGTAACCCGGACGGTCCGCTGGTTGTACATGTTACCAAGCTCTTCAACACGGCTGATGCCAAGAGCTTTTACTCATTCGGGCGTATTCTGAGCGGTACGGCAAGACCCGGCACGTCGGTGCGAGTGCTCGGAGAAGGCTACTCGCTTGACGATGAAGAGGACATGACCATGGCTACAATTAGCCAGGTTTTCATCGCAGAGACAAGGTATAATATTTTAACAGATGGCGTACCGGCGGGGAGCCTGGTTCTTCTCAGCGGCGTAGACAATTCAATAGTCAAATCTGCCACCATCGTTGCCACACAATTCGAGGATGAAGAGGATGCCTACATCTTCAAACCTATCACGCACTTCACGCAATCGGTTTTGAAGGTTGCGGTTGAACCCATCAACCCGTCCGAGTTGCCGAAGATGCTGGACGGCTTAAGAAAAGTGCAAAAGTCATATCCTCTCATCGATACAAAGGTAGAAGAGTCTGGGGAGCACATCATCTTGGGTACGGGCGAGTTGTACATGGACTGTGTCCTCCATGATCTTCGAAGGCTCTATGCCGACATGGACATCAAGGTTTCCGATCCTGTGACGCGATTCTGTGAGACGGTTGTTGAGTCGTCTGCGACAAAGTGCTATGCCATCACGCCGAACAAGAAGAACAAGATTACCATGGTCGCTGAGCAGTTGGAAAAGGGCATCTCAAACGATATTGAGACGGGCGCGGTTAAGATTCATGATCCCATCAGGAAGACGGCTAAATTCTTCGAAGATAATCACGGGTGGGACAAACTGGCGGCGAGAAGCATTTGGGCCTTTGGGCCTGATGATATGGGCACCAATATCTTGCAGGATGACACCCTGCCAACAGAGGTAAGCAGAGAGCGGCCAAGGATGACTGACAGTGCTACAATGCTTAGTGACTTGAAAGCTAATTACTTTACACACAGGTCGATAAGAAGCTTCTCACAACGGTCAAGGAATCGATTCGACAGGGTTTCAGCTGGGCAACCAGGGAAGGACCCCTGTGCGAAGAACGTAAGGCTCTCACTCCCACCCACATCTTGCGTGTTGGTCTGTAAATTTTACAATGACTACGACTGACCTGTTTTAGCCATCCGGAACACCAAGTTCAAGATCACAGACGTCCTGTTGGCCGGAGAAGCCATCTTCCGCGGCGGCGGTCAAATCATCCCAACTTCACGACGAGCATGCTATTCCTCATTCCTGATGGCCTCTCCCCGCCTGATGGAGCCCGTTTACGCAGTTTCAGTCACAGGCCCAGAAGACTCACACACTGAGGTGTATAATGTACTTGCTCGCCGCCGTGGCCACGTCCTATCCGATGGTCCAGTTGCCGGTACTCCCCTCTATCGCGTCAACGGCCTTATCCCCGTCATTGACAGTTTTGGCTTCGAGACCGATCTGCGGATCAAGACCCAAGGCAGTTCCATGGTCAGCTTAGTGTTTGACAGCTGGAGCATCGTTCCCGGTGATCCGCTGGACCGCGAACAAATCCTGCGTCCTCTCCAACCTGCCTCTGCGCAGGCCACAGCGCGGGATTTCGTTCTCAAGACAAGAAGACGGAAGGGTTTGAGCGAGGACGTCAGCGTCAAGACGTTCTTGGAGCCTGAATTCTACCAGAGCTTAATGGAGAGCGGCATGCTTGGCGATGCATAAATATGTAAGGGGCTTTGCTGCTGTGGCAGCAGTGGGACATGATATTATGTAGAATCAAGGGCAGGAGGGCGTTTTATCTTTGCTTTGCGGCGTTTCATTCAATTTAACTGTACAGTGTGGATTCCAAAGGCTGATTGATGGGCCGTGAGATGTTTGTTTCGTCATAGATGAATTTCTAAGCGCTTGCGTCAATGGCGATTATGGCCTCATGTGTTGTTGGAGTGATTGCCGAATGTGATGAATGCATGTTGAGTAGATGACGTTCGGGCACATGGTCGTGGTTGCTTCGGTGTTTTGATGTGCGGGCCTGATCACGATGTTCTTGAAGTTGGGTAGGTAGGTAGCTATCGCTGACCTGAACCACGAGAGCGTTCATCTAGGGCATCTAGGGCTGAATTTTGGTAAACTATGCCCCCTCTTCTCCGTCATTGTGCTCCCTCGCGTGTCAAGATTGGCCTGGTAATTCATCAACTTGCATATCTTGAGCAGGATAAGGGCGGTTCGATGGTGCGCTGTCAAGAGCCATCACTTGAGCGCAGCCAAGACCAGCGTGTATATTGTCAGCGACTTTTACCTTCAATATGTACCTGTCTGCTGTTGAATCATTATCGAGTAATCGGTTTTATGTTGCACGAATTTCTGTGGTTATTCATGGTTCCTCACCTTGGCTGGCTGTCTGAAACTCTTCTAGATCAGAATAAGAGAAAACGGTAGCACGAGATAGGGCCAAATTCTTGATCTCGCTTCTATAGGTTCTCATTTCTCAGCCATGTGCCATGTAAATACACGGTAACATAACCTCTCTATTGTTGCGAACCCGACAAGGCGCGGCCAGAGACCCGTCCGAGATTAGCGTTGCTATCCGAAGTCAAGCGGTGGTTTCGCAGCGCGTCCGTACACGTCCACTGACCGTTTCTCTACACATACATATATGCAATATCAGTACGTACACATGAGAATTTTTGGGGGGCGGTCTATGATGCAACAAGTCTGCACATGAGATGAGGCTGCAAATTGAACATCCCCCTTCCTTATTGTTCATCGCGAGTGAATAACGCTCTACACCTGTGGCGCCAATTGTCATCAGTGGCGTCGCACCGTTCAATAACACCACGGACGCCTGCCTAGTGTCGTCGAATTTCCTATTGATGACTATAGGACATTTCATCTCGATGCGATCGGACACATGGTCCATTTGATCAAGTCGGGCTGAAGACAAAAGGGCGGGGTTTTTGGCTGGCGCATAGAAGTGAGAGTTCCTGGAAGCATTGCGTCAATGTCGGCCACGCAGGAGAGAGTATGTAATGGGCTTCAATGGCAAGGGCGTTTCAACAAATAACGAGTCTAGTAAAACAGAATCCTTTTCCTTTATTGAATCGTGTCTCGAATTTTCATGCTGCCTATCCTGAAGGAAGAGAGAGCCCAGTTCCCCATCATCTCATGATGTATAACAAAGATCTAGTATCTGCACCCAGCATGAATTTGAGCTCGGACTCGACGGGAAATGCGTCGCCAAGAACCTCCTCGTGCACGGTGTGCCTCACCACAGATACTGATGAACAGGAGGATAGAGCACGGCTTCTGCAGTTCACGCCCACAATCTCCTCGGCGTTGCTAGACGATGATGACACCTGCTGCTCCAGATCATGCAGGGGCAAGCTTCATCGCTTCTACTGGGCTGTGATATGCCTGGCTCTGCTGTCTGAGGCTCTACTAGCCGGCCTTGCGGTGGTGACGATTCGACAGAAACGCACGTCGACGTCGTCGTCGTCGTCGTCGGGGCCAGCTTCGACTCCCTCTTGGCTTCCGCCTGAGCATTCGATCCAAACCATCTTTCAGCCCGACGAGCTATATGTAGGCGAGAGGACTCCAGAGTCTGAAAAAGCATGGGAGGCTCTCATGCCAGGTACGAAAGACATATTTTGACCGATTGAAGCGACGACACAAGATGTTGAGGGTTTGCTGACGAATTGATGTAATGTATTCATGGTCTGTCGCACAGAGGGCCTGGGCATAGTCACTGTGCGGAACACGACGACATTACCTGCTTTGCCTCGCCTTGACCAGTCTATGACTGCGCAGAATGCCATGGTATCGGTATACCATCAGATGCATTGTCTGGTAAGCTTGGTCCCAGTTCTCTACCCATGGTTTCACATGGAAAACTTGAACGTATTTAGAGGCTCATTCCTTTGCCAATTGTACCATGTAGTATCGAGCAAGAAAAGGGTATTTCGTAGCGGCGGCCGGAAACGCCTCGGATGTCGAATTGGGACATCTTTCCCACTGCTGGGACTATTTACGGCAGTCGATTATGTGCTCTGCTGACACGACGCTGGAGTGGATGGGCTCGACACCTGACGAAGATGGAACAACGGGCTGGGGCTATCAACATAAGTGCAGAGACTGGTCTGCCATCTTTAGCTGGGCGGAAGAGAATCGACGTAGGGAGGAATGAGAATATTCGCAATACTTTCACTGATGTGTTCCCAATCCGTGTGAATTATGAAAGGCCCGTCTGGACTCTGGACTCTGGACCAGCGACGACATCGTACAAAACGAGACAAGTCAGACTTCTCGCAATGCCTAGGTATTTTGACTCTTCAACCCCCCCATGTTCAAGAAGTTTATTCCGTGGTTAAGGCATAATCATGCAGGGGTTAGGTACGTGTACGCCGTGTACCTTATGTATACAGAAGAAGGTATAGATACCTAGTCAACTCGTTCAACAGTTGCGTACCTAGGTACATATGTAAAGCGGAGAGTTGCGTCCGAGATGCAAGCCAACACGGACTGTCTCACAAAAAAATTACGACAAGTAAACATGCGCAGGGGGCAAAGAAGAGGAAACGGAGCAAAGCGCGGCAGCTCATCTCATTGTGTACGGAGTAGACTCTGGAGTCTGGAGTCTGGATTCACAACGAACGTCCAAGTCGGTGCAACGACCATGTAGGTACATATGTACATAGTGGGGCGCGGCGCAAAACTTTCCGGGGTGTATCCGTTGCTCCGATCTTGGCATAAATAAATAACTGAACTTGGCAACTCTGCCACCGCGACGATCTCGCACAATATTTCCGACGAGGCTGCGGGCCACGCGTCTCTGACGACCTGTATTTATTGATTTGAGGCGCATCTCAAGTAAGCCACTCAAGTCGTGTGAGAATTCCCAGTGAGAACGTTCCCAGACAACGAACGGTACGAGATAGGGCTCAAGCCTCAGGCTGTTCCCAAGGGCCAAAGGCGCGATGTCGTTAAGGGAGCCGCATAACTTGTGAGCATGATGAACTCGATGCTATATCTGTGCATCGACGTGTGTGTACATACCTAGGTATGTATGTACATATACGGAGTAGAATATGTAAGAAAGTTGTCCCAACTCGGAGAGTTTACAACGACCATGGCAAGGCAAATTGTGGTGAGACCCTCGGCGGAACTCCGAGACCTTCAACGGCGTCCGATGTCCATGCGCCGTGGCAAATGGGGGGATTTTGTCTTACAAGTTACTTGTCTCGCCTTCGGCCGGCATGTCAGACATCGCGGGAAACAGCACGGAGCAGCGCAGATCTTTGCAACGTTGAATGATCCCCCCACTAACTACCTCATACCTCCGCCGTCTAACGGAGTGAGTATTCACCTACTCCGTAATTACGGTCTTCTGGTCAACGGGTTGACTTTGATGACTAGACTTTCCAACATGTTCTACGGTGTGGCTTTGACTCTGTATGGATTACCTACATCGGGCTCCGGAAGCGAGAGAGGCTCGGGTCGTCGCGCGATGGTAGAGTAACATGTCTTACTTACTCCGTAGAGTTAGGAGGGCCTTTACGGAGTACTCCGTATGCCGAAGGGCCTTTGAGTTCTTTCGCGTCATCGCGGCGGTTCTCTACTCCGTAAAGTCAGTGCGCTAGTATTTTGTGTTTTGTGCCTTTTCTCAGTTGCCTCCCAATTTTCTGCGTCTGTCTATACTTTTACGCTCTGCTTTTATGCTTTGGCCAGAAGTCCGAGGTCCAAGCTGACGACGACAGCTTATGTATGAGTGATGTCATATATGATATGCATGCAGGAGCGTTTTTTGCACGGAGATGGAGCGGATATACGGCTTTCCGAGAAGCGCGGCGATTACGCTGATTATTAGAGCGTTCTTTCTCGGAGTGCCAAAACAGACATGTTCCCGTCGTGGCCAGCAAGGGACATCATGGTACATACATACATGCACCGACCTGGTGATATCACATCACACTCTCATCTTTTTCTCTTTTCTCTTCTGCTTGCTTTTTCCATTTTCGTCTTCTTCATGTTGAATACAAAAAAGCGCTCAACGTTGGAAGGAACAGAGACATGATATGGTCTCTTGGGTTGCACCACCTGACGCTAATGATGTTGAGCAAACTACATGGGTTCACATAGACGAGACCACATAACTTATCGCCCCAAACCCCACAAAGTTATCTTGTGAAGCTCGATTGTAGGCCCTGGAGGTGATTTTTTCTCTCCAAAAGTACATGGTGTCTTTCTTCGGTGGGCAATAGGTATGTATGTTGAAAAGTCTTTGGCCCCAGTCATGCATGATTCTGCTATCCATTTGGCATATATCCATTTCATGGAATCATCCCGACAATAGTCAAGTGTAAAGAGAATCACCATTTCAGTAAGAAAGTTGCAAACCACAACAGAAGTCCTCAAGCGACATATTACCTCACACTAGGGAGTCGGGACTGTGGTGACGTGATGGCATCTATACGTCTTTTCTTTCACAGAGCCGAGGAGCACTATCATCACTGGCGTGCCACTCAACAATCTCATCGCCTCAACTTGAAAGACGTCAGAAAACGGTAAACAGAAAAGGCAAGCAATTCTGCAGTAGTGATGGAACTTGTTTATGACATCAGGATGAACACGTCAGGGGTGACTCGTGAGGGGGGGCCTGCCGCCTGGGCAGCTGAATGCGCAGGAATAAGCCTAAAGCCAAGGATAAGTTGGGAACCTTGTCCAGAGTCCAGACTACGGAGTACGGAGTACGGAGTAAACGAAAGCAAGTTTCTCCTTCAACCCTACTTTCAGTGGCAGTCCAGGAAATGAGAAGACGACAACAACGAAAAGTCAGAGAGAGAAAAGGAGAATAGAAGAGAACAGAAAGGGAGCCACCGTATCTGACCGGGAGTCAGTCTCCACACAATTGCATGTGAGAGTCCTTGCGAAACAACAACACAGACCAGAAAACTCAGTCGTCACTCAGTAAAATCCAGGGACCAGGTCTTCTCCTGAGTCCTGTGACATGTGTGGCTTCGGTATGCAATGTCAAGCTCCCGCAGCGGGTTCATCGAACCACGCCCGCTGGAACAATTATGCCCACTTCACCTTTTCTCAATAACATTAACAGCTGGGAGCCTGAGTCCTGGGACACAAAACGGACCCAGTTCATCATGAGCTCGATGCAACAGATCCGGTCAGCAAAGTCTCCATCAGTGAACCAAAAATGCCGAGAATGGGTTGATGAGCCGCAGCGAACCACCAAAAAAAGGGAGAAGCCCCATTGTTCGCCCCCAGCTCTTGTAGCCGAAAAGAACGGATGCGGAACCGACTGCAACGTAACATGGGTCACTGGACTCTCTGGGTCTCATGGTGCATAGGTTTGCCCGATCCACGTCTGATATAGGCAAAAAAAAACTGTCAAGTATACTGTAGGAGTTCAAGTATTTGAATCCATCCTTGGATCATATATATCTTTGCTCTTCAAGACATTCCGACTGATTTCTACAAACCCTTTCACTATTTTTTCTTGGCATTCCGTCTTTCTCTGTTTTGTGAAAGAAAAAGAGAAAGAACCGACTGCATCTCTCCAAGAAAGAATTCGTGGACTCGAGTAATCTGACTCGTCATGTATAAGCACCAAATGGCGACAACCGACTTGATATGTACCCACGAGATGGGGTACAACCATACGAAACCAACATCTCTCGCTTCAGGAGCAAGCTTCATTGCTTCATACGGCGATAACTCTGCCGGTTATTGCCACGAGAAGATATTTAGCAACCGGGAGTGGCGCAACGACAACCAGCAAATCCGGCCACCCCAGATCACACCAACGCTGAAGCGACGGCTCGGCAAGTATCCTCTTACATCTGCCATGTCCGGCTGGGTCCTCAAAGCGCTGACCCAGTACAAACCTTCGCGAGATGCGCTGGATTTTGTGAGACCCTTCTCGGCTCAGCTACATGACGCTTTCACCAAGGAATATGCAGTCAGCACGGGACTGCACGATCTGCGAACCATTGAGCTAGCACACCAAGTCGCATTAGAAGTCTGCGCCGAGATCTTGCTTGCTGCGACGACCAACGGCCGTGCTGTCAGCTTGCAAGACGAGATTCACTCTTCTTGTGCGGCCGGGGATGATCATTACGCCCCCTGGGGAAAGCTTCTCACCGGCCTAGTCTGCGATCCCCCCATCATCGTCCAGTTCCCCATCTATCTCATGATGTGCGAGTCTTTTGGCTTCGAAAAGGAACCATCGCGGGAGAACTATGTGTATTCAGCTCTCACGGCCGTCGACTGGGTCAAGGGCAACAATGCGTACAGCGACCGCTTTGAGGCTTTCCAGGCGCATGCCTTTGCCATGGTTCCGACTCTCAGCGACGAAATCTCTGGAATAGACCGCTCCTTCTGGCGCGTCTCTCAAGCCTATCTTGGTATTCTCAACAAGGCCGAGAACGCATGTGACTTCACGACCCCTCTGCACTCGCATATCGAGACTGGCCTGGATCCGTATCTGCTGTTGGTGACACGGGGCATCGACAGCGGCGGAACCGCGTACATGTGCAGCGACGGAGCAACCTTTCTGGACGATGCGGGAATGGACTCTCTAATCGGATCCGCATTACCGAACGACGTTATGGATCTCCACACGGATATTCTCACGGGAGAGACGCGTAATATCGTACGATTGCTGTACCCCAATGGCCAGAGTATCGAGCAGACTCTAAAGACCATGTCGACTGTCTTGTCTGGACAGCTCTGCGAGATCTTCCGCGGCCACCAGCGCGTGCGATTCGAAGGCCGCGAGGATGGCCGCATCTCTGCAACATCCCCCGCTTACAGCTTAAGTCGCGCGAGACATCGGCGCATCTTCGAAACCCTCGAGACCTACATGAGCGAGTACCATCAGTTCTGGGACTGGACCTGGGAGCTTTTCCGTCTCGCAAAGGAGCAAACCACGGATGCTGGCCTGAATGAGCTACTGGCTGATGCTCTGTGCCGCGGCATTGGCCAGGCAAGTCTCCCCGATTCAGGACCAAATGATTCCTTCGCTACATATTTCGACATGGTTGAGGCTGGTGATGGTCAGATGAGCGCGGACCGGCCGCTGGGTGTGTGCAGCCAGTTGGCGGATATTACGCGGAAGATCTATCGCCTGTGGCATACGGAGCTGCTTGACCCGCATAAGAGACCGGGCTGGGGTCGTGCTTTTGACGAGAGGTCGGATTTGTTGTTCCAACAGGCTGGAGAGTTGCTTGACAGTATGAGCAGTAGCATTACTGATGAGGTGTATGAGTTTGCGATTGCGTATCGACGCTTGAGTACGGGGTTGCCTTATATCGCGTACCATACGGTGGATGCCATCATTTTGGCCCATGGGGTGGTGTCATGGCCTGCCGTTAAGGAGTAGATGTCCAGTACCGAGGGATCGGGTGTGTATGTACACAGAGTATGTACAATGTATTGTATAATCGTTAATGTACGGAGTATTGTATGTAGATGTATTTTAGGCCGTCAAAAACAAAGGCCTGGGTTCCAGATGTATGAAATCCTAGCTGCACCCCCCTGAGTTTTGTTTAGCGCTAACGCATCATCGAAAACTGCCATAGGCTCGCCATAACGGCGGTACCTAAATATGTAGATATGTATGTACCTATGTTGCACAACAAGACCTACTGTGAGGAGATGGGTGAATGTAGTGTATGATGGAGGATGCTAGGCTAAGCTAGGTACATGCGTGAGGGGTCTATATAGACACCCGCACGTGACACCTACGTAGGTAGGAAGGTGGTATGTAGTACTCCGTCGCATACACCCCGTATGATCGCTAAATGCCGGTTGAAGGTTCATGACTGACCTGCAGGCTGTGGTTAAGGGCCACGATCTGTCAAGGATCTCACATCTTTCCATTGGCTATTATGTATGCAATGTCCCTGGTACTCCATGCAATACGATTATACGAGCCCAACCCTAAGCCAGCCCCAAGCGATGTCATCTCAAAATATACTCGTGGATCCCGGCGCGGATCGTTCCGCGTTTCTAGCTATGTAGCACTAGCACCTGGTGGTAGGGAATCGGGAATCGGGAATTCTACCACAAAGTTGTCGAGGTCTCGCGTGAGTCGTGAGTCTTGACTCTTGAGTCGTGAGTCTTGACTCTTGAGTCGTGAGTCGTGCCTAGGTACCGCTTCGTGGGTTGCGAACATGTAACGGCGGAGTGCGCTGGAAATGAGTTCATCTGTCTCAGGTGATGCGAAAAGGCGCAGTCAACTGTTTTCCTGATGTAATGCAACCGACCACGTCAAAACCCATATGTAGCTCTTTGAGATTTCGACTTCGTACATCGTTGAATGTCATTGAATTCGATGGGTGGCCCGTGCGCTTTGGCCCGTGAGGCTTTGACTCTTCTGAGTCTTGACTAAAATGTGAGTGCCGATTCAGTGCCGATTCGTAGCTCCAATTACTCGCATCATCTGTCTCGAACGCTATGTACATGTACGGGCGAGACAACTAAGTGATCTCTGAATCCCTGATACATGCGGACAATTTCAATGTAGGGGGCAACTGCATACCACTAATAAAAGCATGATACTCCGTACAGTCTACAGAGTACAATTTAATTACATATGGGCCAAAGTGCGTAAGAATCCCAATCACTCACAAGAATTCCCCATACGGTAGGTTCGTATGAGCTTTGGAAACCTTGAGTGACCTTGAGTGAGTATCTTCAACAGCGCTTAGCAGTCTTCAATGGTGTGGACGTCTTTCTGTTTCCAGGAAAACTTGACCCAGCTTTTTCGATAGAGTACCTAGGAGGTAGGTAGGTACCTAAGAGGTAAACCTACGCATCAAGTGAGCCCCGCACGACACGACGACGGCCATGCCGCAGCCCCTGCAAAGCGCAAAGTGCTCGATGTAATGGAAGCGGAGGGTCATCTTTCCATGTAGAATGGGTGGAAATCCGGTGGAATAATTATTGTTGCTGCGATCATTCCGATTAATGAAGAGGTATCATAACGTGTTGATTGCATCACCAGGCTTCTTCAGCCACTGCCAGGCTGGCTGAGAAAGCGCCCGCTGCGGGGTTTAGCCGGCAACTAAGACAAGCTCGCTCCTTGTTCTCAAAAAAAAAGCACGGAGCTGCATTGAGAAAAGATTGCAGCACCAAGTAAAATCGCCAACTGCAACAACGCGACCATCAGCGACGACTACCAACAGCCCATCACCGACCAATCGCTCTCGCCCAAAGCCAAACACATCTCTCATAATCCATACGATCCTGCAGCTACCCCCGAAACAACTCCAAAAAGGACATCCACCATGCCTCTCGACACATCTACCTACTCTCTAGCCCTCCTCCGCGTCGACGGACGTCGCTGGAACGAACTCCGTCGACTTCACGCCCAGATTCGAACCCAAGATGCCGCCGACGGATCATCGTACTTTGAAATGGGCAACACAAAAGTCATGTGCATCGTGACCGGCCCGTCAGAACAGCAACAGCAGCAGCAGGCGCAAGCGCAGCGCAGAGGAGGGCAGCCTTCTGGGCGAGATGCAGCTAGCATCAATGTGAATGTGGTGATTGCTGGGTTCTCCAGCGTTGATCGCAAGAAGAGAGCCCGTAATGACAAGTTAGTAGATGAATGGATGCGAAAAAGCAAAAACAAATCCCTCTCGATCCCTTGATTCTTTATCACAGAAAAAAAAACGCGATAGAGGGATGGATATGCTGACTACAATTGCTGTACTTATATAGACGGGTACAAGAAATCGAAATCACAATTGCCAAGGCTCTTTTATCGACGGTCCATACACATTTGTTTCCGCACTCTTGTATCACCGTATCGCTTCATGTTTTGTCGCAAGACGGATCGCTGCTCGCCGCGCTTATTAATGCCGCGACGCTGGCTATTATCGATGCTGGTATTCCCATGACAGATTATATTGCGGCGTGCACGGCTGGATCGACATCTTCGTATGCGGCGGGCGACGAAGCGGCCGATCCTCTCTTGGACCTGAATAACCAGGAAGAGCAAGAGTTGCCTTTTCTGACAGTGGCTTCGCTGGGAGATAGTGATAGGGTTGTTGCACTGGTTTGCGAGAGCCGCGTTCAGGTCAGCCGCCTTGAGGGGATGTTGGTGGTCGGTCTGGACGGATGCAAGCAGGTCAAACGGTTTCTCGACAAGACGATCAAGGACAAGGGTTGTAAGATGATCAAAGAGGGCGCTGTTCGGCGAAGTGACGCCATGGCCATGGATCTGGATGAATAAGAAGAGAGGGAGAGAGAGAGCGAGAGGGCGGTAAGTGGAACAGTTGCATGCACATCACATGGAACGAGTGAGCCTCGCGAATCGCTGGGAGTCGAATCAACGAGTACCTGAGTTGGTGATTTCCTTCCCTGCTTGTTTAACTTTTTTTTTTCATTCAATGTTCTGTGTTTTACCAAGCAGAGACTTATGGTGGCTAACTTGTGCAATTCTTACTAGAATCTGCAGCTTATTCTACAGCTCCTCATGCTTGACATCCTCCTCCTCCTCCGGCGTCTGCTTGTCTGTTTCCGCCTTTGGAGCCTCTTCCGGAGTCTCTGCCGTGTTCTCGGTGAAGGCCGATGCCTGCTCAGGCTCATCTTGTACGATGATCTCCTTGGGCAGCTTGCTCTTGGAACCCTCGCCCATACGGATTGCATCGATCCATGCTTCCACGCTCTCGTTGCTGAAGTCACCCTGATAATACCTCCACCACCCACGACGAGCATTGACAGCCACGAGCTCGACGTCGCCTGTGATACCCAGAGTCTTGCGGACAGCGTCAACGCCTTCAATATCGGTAGGAACGGCGAGGAAAGAGAAGAGCTGGCGATTTCCATGAATGTACTTGGTGTTGAGACGGGACAACGATTCGGAGACCTTGGCACCGTCTTGGGAGGACTCGGACGCGGCGGGGACAAAAGCCAGGATGCAGGTGTTGGCCTTGGAATGGAGGCACTTCTGGGCCAACATTTCTTTGCTGGTTACAATGCTGATGGCAACCACATTTGGTGCCGAGGCAGGTGTTTCAGTCGTCGTCGATTCGCTCGAGGTATCCGCATCTTGCATGGGCTCGGGCTTGGCATCGGTCTTGGTCTTGGATTTTTTCTTCTTGTCGTTCTTATTAGCCTTAGACTTGGCTTTTGCTGGCGCAGGATCTGGGTTGGGCTGGCCGACTTGTTGAAGAAATTCCACCACGCTCTTCTTCTTCAACTCGCCATCATACGTGATGGGTTCTTTGTCTCCAGCCGGGATGAGGACCAAGGCAGGATATTGCTTGATTCCAAACTTCTCAACGGCCTTGACTTCCTTGTCACGGACCTGTCCCACGGTGATGACGTCCAAGAAATCAATGGCAAGGCTTCTCAATAGCGCACTCGTAGTTCCTTTCTCGGTGAATAGAATCGCCTTCGGTTTGTCGCCTGCTAGGAACGTATCCAGGTCCTTATCTGTGACTCTCGTGACATGGTTGTTGATCTTGTTCACTACCGCTTCCGTCATGGCCGAAGCTGTGCGAGCGCCCTGGTAATCTTCCACCATGGGTTTACTGCCAGCTTTCTTGCCCGGACGCACAATCTTTAGTGTTGGGAAACCTTTGACGCCCATGGCACCGCAGAATTGCTTGTTCATGTCATCGTCACAGTCTACGGCGGCGACTTTAGCGAGGCCATCCAGGTTCTTGGCAGTCTTTTCGTACGCCGGCTTGAGATTTTTACAGTGGCCACACCAAGGGGCGTAGAACTCGACAATCTGCAATCAAAAGTAAGTTTTGGTAACGGCGTGCGCAAGAAGATACTATGGAAACGTCCGATACGCATTCGAAAAGGTAGGGAAATGAACGGTACCGAGGTGTGATTTGATTGCGCAATCAGACTGTTGTATGTTTTGGCATTCAGCTGCAGTACGGGCGACGACTTGGTGTACATGGCATTTGCGCATGGTAGGGCAGCCAAGAAGGCCGCAAGAGCAGCCATGCCAGCAGAGTTATACATCGTGGATTTGCGCTTGAGCGAGGCTTTTGGGGAGAGTCGGCGACAACGCGACCAAATGAGACTCTGGGAGGACGACGGGAGGCGCCAACTTATACAAGGGATCGTGAAACTGCCGATTCGATGTGGAGTAGTCGCAAGAAGAGGCTATCTGGCCTGATGCTTTCGCGACTAGAAGAGACTCGAATAGAATCTTGCATGGGGAAAAAAGGCCACGGTGTATTGTAGTGTTGTCTGTTGTCTTGTACTCCGGACTTCCACACCCGAAAGGTCGATGGGCACCAGCCACGAGAGGCTCGTGAGCTGTCAACCTTGTGGATTGCGTGAGGCGCGGCGCTTTGTTAATGTGGCGCGAGCTCAGAGCCAGAGTCCAGACGCGCCTTGTCGCGGACTCGCGGCCCGTGTTCATGCGGAGGCACTGTAGCCGCGGGTCACCACTCACCACTCAGCCACCACTGACACGCCAGCGCCAAGACTAGAAGCATCACCGTCCACCATATTTTACGCCTCTCACATCACGTCCTCTATCTACACCAAGTCGTCCTGAACCAGATTCAACTGTCTTGCGCAGCATATTCACCGAATAGTCATGAACGCCGCCGAGCCACTTCCCCCGCCTCTCAAGATCCCCGAGGTGAGCCGATTCATCAACCGCGCAAACCAGCTTCGTGCCATCAGACCCGCCATCGCATATTGGTGTAAGTTGAGCAAAATTGAAGAAGCAGACACAATATCCCAAGCACAAAGTTGACTACACGCACCAAATCGAACGCACAACCTTGACCACCATCTCTTTGCTTAAAATTAAACATCCCCTCTACCGTTCAAGGCCCTGACCATCATCATCCGCAGGCGAATACCATGCCGTCAATCAAATCGTGACAAAGAGCCTCCACACCGCCAGCGATGATTGCTTCGCGTTCACCAAATCTCTGATCGAGCGGCTCGAGGCCACGAAAACGGAGCGGGCTGAAGATGACGCCGTGGTGGACAACACGGCAGGGCAGGCGTATGTCGAGCAGTTTGCGCAGGAGACATTTAGTCGGGCTGAGAGGGCCATGCGAGCCAACAAGGTGACGAGGTATAGATATTCACCATTTCCACCCTCAATTGTGACTTCAACCCCCCCTCAACGGGTGGCCACCAAAGATTTTACTTCCATTCTTTGCTTTGCGCCGTGAAAGTCTACTGGGACTTATTTGGCTAATGCGACGACTTGTAGACAAACAGCAGATACCTTTGACGCAGCAGCAACCTTTTTTGACCTAACCCACGAATGGGGCACGCCGGATCCCGAAATCCTCAAGAAGATCAAATTCGCCAAGTGGAATGCGGCGCGGATTCTCAAGGCCCTTCGCGAGGGGAGAGACCCGAATGAGTCGAATCCGAATCCGACTGTGGATGAACAGCCAGAGCAGCCGCTCAGTCCGAGTGACCCTGCCGTGCGGGCCATCATACAGCCTGGATCTCTCAATGCGCCAGTCGAAGACGTTGAAGACGCGGGGGAACAATACCAAGCTGGGTCGGATGATGCGCATAGGGATTACTTCCAGTCGACGACGGCTGACACATCCATATCGTCACCGCTGCTGAGACAGAATACCGGCTTCGAGTCGATTCCATCTGCGCCGCTGCCGCATATATCGCCGGTACCGTCGTCGCCAGAGGTGCAGATTCTGACGCAGGCTTCTCCGCAGATGCCGTCTCCGATTACGTCGCTGCCGTCGCCTCCGGCTCTGCAATCATCGGTTCCAAGCTCAAGGCCGCAGCGGTGGGAAGATGCGGCTGATTTTTCCTCAATATCTCAATCGGCAATGAGTCAAGGGGCGGGTTCTGTTGTTGGATCTCCATTTTCAACAGCACGTGCCGCTGTTCCAGGTCCTCCGGCTGCAGTTGCGCCAACACCGAACCCTAAAGATATTGAACAGGCGCAGAAGTATGCAAGGTGGGCTATCTCAGCTCTGAATTTTGAGGATGTGCCAACAGCGGTGCAGGAGCTACGGCGTGCGCTGTCTTTGCTAGGTGGCTAAGAACACTGAGGTGCGCAAGTAATCATTCTTCTTCTTTTTGCATCAAGGCATGTATGTAGCAAGTTTGTTGGCCGATTCAAAGCCGGCTCTATTTGTTGTCGTCTTCACTCCTTCTGCTGTCATCTCTGTTTTCATCTTCGTTCTTGAAATAGTCACTTTGAGGCTGAAACACTACGTAATACTCAAACGGGAAAACTGAGTAAGACGGGGTATAGACATGGATTGCCATATCCATATGACTAATATGCCATGGCTATACTACTCCCTGGATTCGTACACCTACTATACAAATTATCTATCATTGATGGATGCCCTTGTCCGCATATGCTCGCATCAACGTGTCAGTATGCGACAACGATTTCTATATCCGCCAAAGTTGGTGCTCCTTTTCATGCCCTTGAACAATCAATCCTACAGGAATATCCCTCCTTCCGCCTATGGCGTCCTGTTTCTCTCCTTTTACTTAGGCACCAATTGCCGCAGTTTGCCATGCAACAGAGTACACGGCGAGTAAGAGGCATCTAGTGTAGTAGCAGCTCTTACGCCTTCTTCTCTGCGCCTGCTGCACCATCTGCGCCTTCAGGTTTCTTCTCTGGGAGGGCGAGGCCGAAGAATCCGAGGAAAGATCCCTTCATGTTGTCCATGGCTTCTGCCTGTGCCTTTTCCATGGCTTCTTGCTCGTCCTTAAGCCACTGTTCGCCTTGTTCGCGAATCATCTTTTCCGTTTCCATGTAGTTTCGCTGACCTCTTTCCCGGGCAATATCCTGCAGCATCTTGCCCTGAGCAAATGCTTCGGCGGGGGTTTGCTCGCCCTCAGGTGCCACCATCATGGTCATTTTGCTTGACTTCAGGCCTAGGAAATTGCTGAGAGCTCCGACGCCAGATCCTTTACTCTTCTTCTTCTGCTCCTCGAGTTTCTTGTTGTGCTCTTGTCGCAAAAGGGCTTCGCGACGGGCGAATTCGGTGGGGATGTGTTTGCCCTCGAAGGACTTGATAGCTTTGCGAACGTCTGAGTATTCCATTGTGCAGATGTACTCGAGGAATGGAATAAGTCCGACCAAGTCTTTGTCCTTCGGATCGCCTTCCCAGGGCTTCAGGATAATGGCGTTCTCCGGCTGTTTTCGAACGTGTTGCGGGTTGGTGTCAAGAATGATGACTTTTGAGAGGTCCCGGTTCAGGTATGACAGGTCCTGGACAGACATTGCGTGTTAGTTAATGGGTAACGATGGGGAAAAATCAGAATCGGGATAGTTACCTTTACAAGCTCACCATCTTCATACTTGGTCGCCTCACGAAACAGGGACCACATGAAGAAGTGATAGGGATCTAATTTGCGAACAAGCGGTTCGGCCATGGCGAATGGCGCACTTGTGAACAAAACCAGTTCGTAGTACTGGGTGAGGTATCGAACGAAGTAGTCCATTCCAGGTCGTTTCGCTACCCTCCAACCGTGATGACGAGTCCACTCGCTGTGTACAAGTAGGTCGTCCAAACTTATGCAGAGGGTGTAAGGCCGCGCTATATCCGGGGTGAGGTCAGGAAGGAGCTTTTCGAAAGCAGGCTCTTGATAGTACGAGACGGACTCGCCCATGCGAGCTTTAGCTCTCTGCCACCAGAGAGTGGGAGTCCAGCCGTTGGGAATGTCGGTGTGACGCTCAGCTTCAATGAAATCTTCCCAATTGCGACCCATGTAAAGTACACCAAAAATTGCTGCACTAGGGATCGCAAGGAGAGCGAATTGAGCCCACCATTTGCGATTGCGATCGCTTGTCGAGACGTACTCTGGGCGATCTCGTCTGCCGCCTTCCGAGTCATCTTCTTGTTCCAAGGCTTGCAAGGCCGAATGTGACTTGCTCGAATGCTTGCGCAGCTCTTCGACCAACGTCGATGGGATACCTTGTGTGAGATCGGGAAGTTTGTGGAAAGCAATAGGCTCAGGCTCGACGGGCGTTTCGGGAGATTTGGCGTCAGTTTCTAAAGGGTTTTGTGAAGGCGCAGGCCTTGTGTTAGCTCGCGATTCGGTTTCGGATCCCGGCTGCGACGACTCCTTTGGTTCTTGGTTTTTGTGATTGTTGCTGCTGCTCGCCATTGTTCGTATCCTCGGAGAAAGCAAGACATTGGGTCGTCTGCTTAGGAGCACCGGAGCAGCGGCCGCTGGCGATAGTTGAGAGGCCATCAAGCCCAGCCGCGGAGCGCGGACTAGTCTTGATAACATCATTTTGGAAGAAGGCTGGCGAATGAGTATACGAAAGGGCTGGGGTCGAGGCAAGTGATATGACAGCGTTCACGAGCTTCGCATCGTATTGGCAGCTAAGGCTGGTGCTGTAAAGAGCTGTTGCTACAAGGCTGCGAGGCTGACAGTCTGTGCTGAGGCGTCGGACAAGCGACGTGTCAAAGACCAGATGGTGTCTCTTGTTTCCCTCCGGGACCGTGGGTTGATGATGACATGTCGGCGTCGACAACCGCTTCTTCACATCGAAAATTTACGTAGTACAGCCCGCAATGGGTGGATTGAGATATGGGTTTCACGCCAAATGATTGGCTGGCAGTCGGATTTTTGATTTGGCCGGTTGCCGGATATTTCCGATATCCAGAGAATCAGCCGAAGCAACGTGCTTCAATGCATCCTGGATTTCTATTGGCTAATGCCGTCCGAGAACTGGATCTTGACCATGACTTTGTGCATCGCCCGGTGACACTTCCCCTCACGTCTACTCCGTACATCTCGATTCTCGACATCATAAGCCTCTCTCCGAAGGCGATCCTCTTTAACTGATTAGACGCGCCTCTACTCTCAAGCCTCCGCGCTCACTCACAAAATTTAACAGTGTCATGCCTGCGTGCGCTGCGTTTTAGAGGTCGGCCGTCCCGAGTCTTCTGGCGTCGCCATGGCACCACTCTCGTCAAACCCGCTCGCCATTCGAGGGTTGTTCATTATCGGTCGCATCGTCTTACGGATAAGCTGTTGAAAGACCAAATACAGCCAGCTTCGTCTTCGACGTCAAAGCAGGCGTTCCATTATCACCACTCCGTCTCGACGCCAATCTGGGCTGGCGAGGCACTCCCCACCAACAATTCGCCACCCACCCCTCCACAGGAGGAATACCGAAACGGAACCTCGCGCACTCCCTCGAAGACTTCTTAAATATGACCAAGCGACCCGTGAAAAAGGGAGCCAGGCCCGTCGGGGGCCTAATTCCCCGACCGATGGCCTCAACGCTGTCCGCTCCGGATTCGCAGAGTCGCATAGCCCCAGGAAAAGCTTCTTCAGCCGTCGCAACAGACGATGCAGTTAACCGGTTGTCTATCGCGTCTCTCACCCTCGACACACCATTGATACCCCTGAGAAGCAAGATCCGCGTGCCTATAAAGCCGTTCCCCTTTTTAGATCTGCCATCTGAACTGCGCGTCAAGATGTACGAGCACTATTTCAGGGACACCGAGAAAGTCTTGGATCTTAGCCCGCAAAACTACAAACGTGTACACAAGACACTTGGATTCATGCGCGTGTGCAAACAGATCCACGATGAAGCTACCTACTTTTTCTACAGCACTCGAACTATTCGCATTTTTCCAACGTATCCCGGCAAATACTTCAAGTCTAAGAAACCTATGCTTGCGCGATTGAAACCAAAGCAACGCCAATGTATTACCTCTCTAGAGCTTCGGATCGGGCCTGGCTGGAATGCACCTCCACGGGGGTGGGTGGTTAATGATGCACTTGGGCTGAAAGACTGCGTCAATGTCAAGAAGCTGGTCGTCTATGTCGAGTGCGATCCAAGCGATGGCTTCTTCAAGGGCTTCCGCCGGTCTGATGGATTCTACGAACAGTTTAGCGCACGGTTGATGTCGAGTGTCATGGAGAGCCTTCCCGCGACCGCCGTGATTGAATTCGAGGCTTGGTCTAGTGTGAAGAAGACGGGTGCTATGATGCAGGGGCTGCTCGATGTGGCCACGGAGTCGGGGCGTCCTATTTGCTGGGGTCCGGAGCGTGGATGGACTGACGGTCCGGAGACGCAAGAAGTTGCTGCTGCAGATGGCACAGCAGAGCTTGTTGACAGTCTTTTGTTACAAGACTACATGACGCACAATGTGATGATTGCGGCGTAATTTGGCATTGCATATTACATACCTGTTTGTACATCAAGCGAATGGATGGGTTTTGGTGTTTATTTGTCTATAGATTTAGGTCTCAACCGCTGGCAACTGCAATGCATCTCCTCTTCTCTGGTTTTCAAATCTCATGGGTTTCTGATTCGTACGGATTCAGGTCTGAGCTTCTCTATCTGCTCAGCCCGATATCTTCTAATGTTGGACCATACGTACGCGAGAAAATGTAAGATGAGCATGCCTGGTAGACTTCAACTGGTAGACTTCAACTGTTCTATCCGGGCATGTCATCACAATTCTGCCGCAGATTCCACACGGCCCGTCTTATAAACGAATGCATGGCGTTTGGGAACTGTACAGTGTAAACCCGGCCATCTTAATTCTTGAAAGCAAGTCGTGTGTTTATTGTTACCTTCTGAAACATACATTATAGCAACCGCAGCCAGAACCATATGGACCATACCCCTAGCCAAAATCTCTGTGGATAATAATAATAACCCCCCTAACCCCCCCCCCCCCCCCCCCCCCCCCAAGACTTCCATAGAGCACTTCCGTCACGTAGAGCAACCCCGTCGCGCTGAGTGTAGCCATGTAACAAGCGTTTCACTCGTAGAGGCAATGTTCGCGGGCCAAGGGTCTCACGAATGTTCGAGGGCCATGTGCGTATGTGCGTCAAGTGGCCTAGGCGTCATGTCTTATTCCTGGAGCCGGATTGTTGGAGACTGCGACGCCACGAAGGTCATCGTGGCGGTAGACTTGGAGGTGGTGGGCGAAAGCCAGCACCGCTCGCAGTTTGGATTCGTAACGCACTGGAAGTATCTGCAGAAAGTTAGCAATCGCATTGTGCCTTTCTCATCATTCTTCTACGTCAATCCTCCTTTTGCGCATCACTTGAATCAAGTCTGCTGATTCCTTGTCTTCCGTGTTGTGCTTTGGTCACATGTAACCTACTCCGAACCATTCTTGTCCTTAAGCTTGGAACAATCGCATATCCCGCCAGCGGCGCAATCATTCGGCCCGTTCTGCGACTGTATGAGCTGCCTCGCCTCCGGGCTCGTCCATGCAAGCCCTGGGTTGTTGTCGGGGCAGGCGGGTGAGGCATTCATGTCTGTGTCTGCCAGGGGCGCCGCCTGCGCCAGCCAAACATGGCACCCGATGGTGCTGAGAAAAAGAGCCAAGAGCATCGTGTATAAATTTCGTGGATAAACGTGATGGTATTGGTAGGGGAGATGATAGATAAGGGAGGGCGAGGTGAGACTACCTATAAATGAAAGATAAACTCGGTTGATCGATAATGGCTCTTGGAATCGTGGGGAAGGGGCGATAGCCTCTTATTTGTAGTATCTCGTGGAGTAAGTACAGTCGGCGCAGTTGCGTATTGTTGTTCGCTTCACTGGGCACGTATTCATTCCTCTTTTCACCCAAGACTTCCTTGCTCCTTGTTTTCGAGTGCAGTCGTACGCCGTTCTTCACGGGTAAGGAGATATTAAAAACTAGGAGCGAAGAAGCCTGCTTCGTGTTTGCTCTGTGGTGGTGTAAAACTCAAAGATAAGAGCTGTGACTCAGACGACTGACGCATTCCGTTGTACAGGCTCTTTATGATGAGGAGCGTCGTAGCTGTCTGTGAAACTGTCAGCCTGGTCTGTTTTATAGTTTATGCTGTGGCGTGATGAGCATTGCGTAAGACACATAGTAGGCGGTATTGCTGGAGTTTACTTGCGCTACGCGAAATTCTTGGCGTTCGGGTCTGCAGCAAACGTTTTGACAGGAAGCGAGAGAATGATTGTCACAAGAGGGTGATCAACCAAGATATAATAACTCCAAGAACGCGGGAACGGCTCGGCCAAGACATAGCTTTTACTAATGTGAGAGTCATAATCACTTTTTCTTCGTCATACCACGACCAACGAGCCCACCTACCACCGCCGCAACTCTAATCCAGAAAGACTGACGCCCAGCCATGCAAACCAAACTGGACAAAAAGGTCTTATACAAGAAGAAAAAAAAACAGAGAGAATGCCATCGCTGCACCGAGCCTGTAACAATGAAAGATGATAGGGTCCCATCAAACAAAAAAATCATGACTTTTTGGGGGGTTTTTTCCCGTTCGCAACCGTCTGCTCGTGTGTCCTCGACGCGTGTGCTTCTACTTCAGCTTTTCGAAACGCCTCGATCCTTCGTCGGGCGCACTTGGCGGCAGTAGCGAGCCCTGCATCAACATCCACGCCTTGTGCTTCCAGACACACCACCGTTATGTAGGAGATCCCGAGCATGACAACACCCAATATCAAGAAGTGCGTCATCCACCAAAAGTGTTGTCGTCCAAGGGGGCAATCGACGTATTCGTGTTCCCATTCCCAGGTCTCGTGGTTGAACCACATGCTCAGCAAGCCGGCGTTACCGCCGAAATCGCCCATCATGCTGCGCACGGTAATCTCGCGTCGGCCAGGATGCTTTTCCCTGGATAGAATGTCGGAGTATTTCATGTCTCTCCACCGGCGGGTCTCCCAAGACCTGTCGTCCGGAGTGGTGCCGTTCGTCTGATTGACAAAATGGTATGTGTCGCAGCCTTCGTGGTCATGACCATTGAGGACGAGGCCAGGACGGCCAAGGCCTTGTCCAGATGCCTCAGGATTGCGGCTGACGCCAAAAATTCCTTCAAGGAGCCCCTTGCTCGCATCAGCACTCAGTAGATTTTGCTCCTTGACACCGCCCCCATCCTGCGGTCCATGGAAAGCGAAAAAGGGGGCATCGACGCAGATACCTGCAGGCTTGTACAAAGGAATATGGGTCAAGATGAGTGTAAATTGTCCCTTGTATTCTACGGCACAGGCCGAGCCAATGACGGCGTTGATAAAATGATATGTCGCGTTCTGTAGCCCCTGATCCTTTGCGGGCGTGTCTAGATTCATATCATTCAAGACGACAATCCGTAGCTCGGGCGGGAGGCGTAAAGATTCGGGATTTGTCGCCTCGTTCTGTATTGTAGCATTGACGTCGGCGTCTGTCACAGGTAGCTCGAAGCGCAGCTCATAGTTTGCCTTGCCAAAGACTCGTTCGAACCGTTCCATGCGCTGTTCCGTCAGATCGCCCGCGTAGCCAATATCATGATTCCCAGCTACGTTCATGATCCTTCGCGTCCAAACTTTCTCTTCCTCGCTGCCATCTAGCATTCCGGAAAGGTTGTACTCGTGGTTGGGCCACAAGGCGACATGGTCGGGTACACGTTCGCCTCCGAGGAACGTCCTATTCCAAAATCGACGACCCCGGCGGTCGAACTCGTCATCTTCAATCCATTGGCTGCCGAGAAGATCACCCAGGACAGACACATGGGTTGGCTGTGTCCACCAATGCAGAGTTCGGTAGATATGCGCCAAGTAAAAATCGTTTCCAAAGAGATCGAATCGTTTGCGAATGGACTCGAAGATAAACGGTATGTCCTCGAAGAAGATGTCGATGATGTCGTGAAGTATCATTCGTACGCGATCTCGAAGGGAATCGTGCCCAATTTTAAACGTGATCCGCCGGAAGATGGTTTTCACATGCGGAAACACGCCCAAGTATGCTATCGGTATCGACGTGTCGCCTTCGAGCTGAGGATCGCCGAGCGCCAGCAGTCGGAACGGCGCCTGCTTCGTGGGCACAGAATCTGAACGAGGATACCCTTTTCCGAAAGGCCAGTCATGCAGGCCCTTGGCCAATTCGAAAGCTTCGTCTACATCTCGCGTCGGCACTGGGAAGGCGCATCGGCCGAAAAAGGGATAGAGATACAGGTAGACCGAGCAGGCTACGACCACGGGGACCAAGAGGCCGAAGCCGTTGCGAAGAGCCTTTCGAACCAACATGAAACCAGAAGCGCAATCGGAGCGCCCATGCAAGAATGCTTTTCACGTACTGAGGCTGGCAGTTGTTTACAGACCGACGAGCTGTCTGTCTGGTTGGGGCCTGGGGAGAAGAAGTAGGGCGGCTTCGCATCGAGGGATGAAGGGGCTAAAGCGGTTCTGCTAAAGACGCGACTCAGACTCTCAGTGTATGCTTAGTCAGGAAAGCGGCGGGAAAATGGGACGTTGGCTGCCACATCCTGACAATTCGAGAGTCCTCAGGAGTCAGCGCCATGATGCAATCAATCGCGCGGCCAAATGGCACGAAATACCGAGCGATGTTTGCGCCCAAAGAAGAAAGTCTAGGTAAACATCTACAATTGATTCGCAAGCTCCCTTGTCAAACTTTGGGAGGCGCGCTTTTTCTCCTGGTGGGGCCTGCCGACGTTGCCGGAGACTCGGAGTGCGTGGTGTTGATGTAATTCCCCGTCGTCTACGGAGTACGGCCTGGTGATGGGTACTTATTAAAGTCTGAAACATCATCACGCGTCGTTGGCGTCGCGTCTGCTACATTCGCGTTCGCTCACACCCAGAAGCCACGACATCAGGTTGCGAATTGAACGAACTTTGACTACAGGGCTCTTCTGGAAGACATCCGTGATGGATTGGTCGGTCTGCTGCTGTTCCAAACCAGGGATGCCGTCAGCTTTGTCATGCTGATCCAGAAGCACCGGACTCCAGCCTGCGTTGAGCGCTCCCACAACGTCCTTGGCATGCTCGTCGCCAATATACAGCCTATGCCACGAGCATTCGTCTCTACGTATGTCTGCTTCAGAAGTCGAGCACCCATCCGCCGCAGATACGACTTGGGCACAAAGATGCTCCGCAGCACGAAAGATGGCCGCGTGAGGTTTTTCAACCCCCGCATCGTAGGACATGCAAGTAAAGTCAATGTCATAAGCCTGGTCCCGAACGGGAGACTTGTTCTTGCTGCCGTAGCGTAACGGACTGACGCTGAGACCAAACGACGAGAGCACACCGGGCACCCGGTCGTCGGAATTTGTGATGACGCCAACCACGACCCGATCGAATGCCACACCAAAGCTTCTTTGCTTCAGGCTCTTGATTGTGTTCACCAGATCTTGTTCAGCATGATATCCTTGGCTGGATGAGAATCTTTCAAGTATTCTCGGAGCTAGATCCGCCGGTAACGGCTGGTGTCGAGCAAATGGCTGGAACGTATTGAATATCACCTGGTGATAAAGTCTGTCAACCATTTGCATCGTACAGCGGAGAGTCAAGACAAGCTGCAAATAAATAAAATTGGAAGAAGATAGCCACGAACATTGGTCCACCACTGGGTAGCGCCGAGTCCAGAAGTCTTTCCGTAGTTTGGGTTTCGGCGTGCTTCGTCCTTGAATGCTGCTGCGAGGCGTGACTGAAGCTCTCCCTCAGTCCAGCCGGTCATGCCGCATTGACGCGCAACGTGCCCGTATTGCTGAGCCACGGTGAGTTTGGGCCAAAATAAGGTGCCAAAGGCGTCGAAGCATAAGAGCAGGTTGTGTTTTGACATGCTTGAATGAGTCAATCGAAGCTGCTTGCCGGAAGAAGGGTCAATTGTGTTGAGTAATCACTAATCAGACAAAAGAAAGCGGACTGCGCAGTAGAGTTGTCCCGCGGCAATTGGACCAGCGCTCCACGCGTAGGTACATGACCGGCTTCCGTTAGGTATCTGTAACCTACCTAATACATAGGCTAGGCCCTTCACCCTTCACCCTTCACCCTATAAGCCAGACCGACCAAAAACGGCGTTCATCTCTAATACATATTCCAGGATGCGCAATCACGTTCTACTGCCCAAAACAGTCGTGGCAAAAGACAAAATGTTCTGCCGTTGTTCCCTGGTCCTGAGACATCGTCAAAGTCGTGTAAATGAGGATGGTTTGCCATCTACCCACTTGATTCTCTCGATTCTTGGCTAAGTTCACCAGGTGTGAACTATGAAGCAGCACGAACGCGAACACCAAACTCTGGAACGGCCTCTTGGGTATCGATGCCATCGAGAATTGTGGTTCTGGTGTCGCTCCATTTATTGAATTGCGAGAGTATGGTTGCTCAAGTCTCGCTGAGTATGGGACAAAGACGGAAATGCTCTTATTGTAACGAGGTCCAAGCTGAGCAAAAGTCTGGGTAATTGATTAATGAGTTACGGTGGCTCACGCCCCGAATTGAAAACTGTCGCAACTACATCCCAACTTCGAAGTTCGTGGCATTACTCTGTAGTAAGTAGTGACTGTACTCATTCAAAAGATCTCACGACACATGTCTTCTGTCTCGCGCCTTCGGCCGTTCGACATGACCCTACCAACCGGTCAGTAAAACCTAGCTCGGTCTATTCATGTACATATGTATGTACCTATGTACATGGTGAAATGGCGCCCCTTTTCTTGTTCCCATTCCTCCGCGTGGCGAACGGGGGCTTGGCCTTGCGTCTCGTGTCACCTTGGCCACGTTTTGGTCTCGGATTCAGTGACGTCCGTTGGCCCCGGACAACGGTGAGAGACAGTCGTTCACAGCCTCACGTGAGCCATTCGGCCAAGTAAAGTTCTCCATGGTTGAGCGTGTCAAGAAAGACAGAAACCTGGCTCCTTTTTTAAATTCTCCATTCGTCTATGCCCTTTTAGGCTGATGCGTAACTTGCATAATTGCGGACGCGGCATAAAGGCCAACCATCATGCGGAAAAGGCATGCCGGGCTGGAAATGCCGGTGCTTACGAACCGAATTCATGGCACCCTTGCCAGTGTGATCCAAGACAGTGAAGAAACAGGTCGCAAGAAGGGGAAAAGAAGACTCATGCGACCGCAAATCCGCGCTACATATACCTACATACCTACATCATCATACATGCCCGAAACCGCAGCAATCAGCCTAGCCGCCTTGGGTACGTTGGGCATCTGCCTACTGACCGACTAGATAACTAGTCCGACAAAGTAAGCACGGAAAGAGTACCCAACCTTCCTAACGATGTACCTAGGTATGTAGTATGTATGTACCTTGTTTTGGTCTAACATGGCACATTCCAAAGCCCAAAAAGCCCAAGGGCAGCGTTTCACCCCTTCTTTTTCCCACGCATTGTTGCACAGCTGATCTCCCGACGTATTGCGGAGGAGGAGCTTTCAACTGACAGCAGATTTCCTTTTTTGTACACGTGTATAATATAGACTGCTCATCATCTCGCTGGTCAAAAGCAAGTAGAAGCGTCAGACCTGTCTCACATGAATCATACAAGTCGCCGGGAATAACAGAAAAAGAAATGGTTACCGGTCGGCTAAACAAACCAAACTAAAGATCCAAGAAGGGGAAATACCTACCTGGGTATCATATCAAAGCCAATCCTCCTTCACTCATCATCTTTTGCTCGCTCGCATCAAAAATCCGCGTTCCGACTCCAGTTTTTGAAATCACAGCTCACGCGCGAAAGAAGCATTCTGAACACCAAAAAGGGGGCTTCCGGAACCATCATAAAGCAGATATCCAACGCAAAAAAAAAAAAAACTGCAATCTGATCATGGACGGCGAATTCGTATTCGTCAGGACGTGGCAGGGCTCCATCATGGTTTCCACGTTGCTATTGCCGCGCTCTTTTGACCAGAACAGTCAGAACTCAAGTCATCCCGACAGCAATCACCCGTACAATAAGTCACGAGACTCAGATACTGCGTCGCGTTTGCAGCATCGAAATAGCTCGCATTTAGTGACTGCGACACCGCCACCACCACCGCCTGTTCCTAATTTCTGGCACCATAGGCCGCATGCGGCTTCTGCTGGAGGGAATGGAGTCGACTATGATGAGAACTTCTTTTATGCACCGTCAACACCACTCGACGGTACACCTTCAAAGTATGTTGACCCTATATGAGCGTGTGTCTTGATACCCGTATATGGCGCAATTTGCAAAGGACTGACCCAGAAATAAATAGTTCGGTGCAGATGTACAGTCCTGTTTACACGCCGCGGACAGATGACGATGCAGCCTCAATACCAGACGCCTATCCGTCATTTTCGCCCCGGGAGTCAGTAGGGTCTGGGTTTTCTCATCATCCCCCCGGACCTGAATGGGGTGACGCATTCGTTGCCACGGACTCGAGTCTCTTTCCTCCGGCGCAATGCTACTGTTCTATTCCGGCAATGGGCTTACCTTCTTCTGCACCTGGGTCAGGCTGGAGCGACGATGGCAAAACTCAGAGCTTTGGGCATGAGCAGAACTTCGGTCTCCCGCTTGCATGGAATAAGTGTCAAGGCTCGGCGAAGACGCCGAATTTACAGCTTGGATCGATGTACTAAGCAGGTGTTGTTTCTTGCGTCAACTTGGGCTTTTGCAGGCTTGCGAGGCGTATGTGTGTGGTCTTTGCTTTTTTTTTTTTTTGACTATGGATGCTTCTTCTTTTTTCTTGCCTTCTTGCGTTTATATCTCCGTCAGTATGCTCGGCGCAAAGGGGGATTAATTGTATTATTGAGGTCGGAATGGGCCCCCTCATCATCGGAGGACTTCAGGAAGCAGACGCTGTAAGAGACGCCGGGTGTACCGTGTACGAGACTAGGGGCGTTTTTTCTTATTTGAATGCGTTGGGCTTGAACTTACTTAAGATGTCCAGTGTGTGCAACTCGACGATAATATGATGAGTAATGAGTCATTCCCAGCTTGAGATTGCAGTGACTGGTAGCAGTATGTACATACTATAAAACTGATACATTGAAAAATGCTTTTTTCTACAGAGAATGAGCGGGATCTGGAGTCCTCCATGGCCTAAAACGAGATGCTTGAAAGCTTGCAGCATCGCATCATGATTCATGAAGTGGCTGAAAAAGAACAATGCCGAACAAGCGAGGAAGACACAAATGGAAACGAACGCAGAGCCGAGGGCATGTTCAAGTACCGAAGATGAGGAAACCCCTGTTCTGACCAGCGGCGAAGTGTGACTCAGTTTATGTAGCATTCCCTATTCCGTTCTAGTTGACCGTTGTAACATCGAGATACAGATTGCCGTTTTTTCTTGACAGTATACCTACCTATGTATCTTGTTTTTCTCCAGTCTCTTCTTTTAGCGTTCTTCGGAGCCGGACATTTTCCCTGTGGCAAAGATGAGATTAAGGTAGGAACGGAGGATCGGCATGGGGCTAGTAGTGGCCAATGGGCCAAGGTCCATGGTCCAAGCAGAGCATGTCGCGTACCTACGATCGTCGATGGATGATGGGCCCAGGGGGGAAACGGAAGCACGGGTTTCCGGACTGGAATGCCTAGGTATGCTGCATCAAGTGCATAGGAGGTATGCAATGCGCTGTTAGTCAAAAAGAAATTTTCCACTGACGGGTAATAGCGATGCCTGACTGCAGATTTCGCGGACTTTTGAGAGCGTGGAAATGTCGCTCTGCCAGACGTAATTACACTGATGTTTGTTCTTGATTCGTTCAAAAGCTTGAGAAAGACCGCGACTCTGCGAGGTCTGTAGAAATATGTACCTAGAGGCTAGACCACTGTCTACTAATTGATTATTGCATACATAGCTCGAGCCTAAAACTTCCTAGGCTCCTAGCTTATGGACCTACCTAGCGCCGACGGTGTTCACTCCGTGAGTCCGTAGTTCTGTTTTCTCCGGTAGGAACTTGGAAGTGGCAATCTGCATGCTTTTTGTTAAAGCCGGTAGCTGCGCACGAAAAAAAGGGTCCTTGAACCTCTACCTATGTACCTACGTAGGCTCTGATACACACCGATTCGGAATCGCCCGAGGATGCAAGCTGGGGTCGTTGTTCTGGAAAGTTCCGGCGCGGCGAGACGAGCGCTTAAAGTCGAGGGGGTGGCTTCAGGGGTGGTTGCGACATTCGAAACGTCCAACCAGCAATACGTTTCGTGAGTAAAGTATGTTTCTCAAAGGCCTCACTGGGTGTGTTGAGGTGTTGGCTTTCTATGGCTTGCAGAGACAACGGAGGATGATATGCGGCGCTGCCCGCATGCAGTCATCGAAGACTTGTATGACGACACGACTTACCCAAACACCACCATGATGACTACCTACCTTATACCGTTATACGTATACAGTCGCCGCCAGTGTTACTCTCGTCTCTTCCTTTGCATCAGTCCCAAGTAAAATGCTATCCACGGCACGAATATTGCGCCCAAGTATACCATCAGCTCACCCAACAGCAATAGCATCAGTCTCGCTTTCACGAGCTCGCACAATGTCTACCCAACCTCCCACATCGCAACCGGAGAAGCAGACGACTTCTGCCTCCTCATCCAACTCAGACTACACTCCCAACCCTTCCGCCTCCCTGCCCCTGAACCCGCCTCGCCAAGCTCTGCTCGACGACATCCTCGCTCTCTACTCGTGCAAGCCTTCCGTTGATCGCGTCAAGCGCTACACTCCGGATTGCATCTACGATGACCCATTTGGTTACGCCGACAACCGCTATAAAGTTGCCGGCCAGTGGTTCGCTCTGCCCAAACTGTTCAGCACGAGCGAAAATGCAGGCTATGAGGTAGTCCGCAGCGACGATGAGATACTGCAGTTCAAGAGTGAGCAGAAGTGGACGTTTCGGCTGCTACCCAAAACTGTGACGCTCAAGTCACTCGTCACGCTGACACTGGAGCCTGAAAGCGTGCGCGCCGGCGATTTTCTGCGCATCAAGTACCACAAGGACCAGAATAGCGAGAAGGGCTTGAGCCATGAGGGGATTTGGTTCACGATCAAGAAGTGGCAGGCGGATAACATGCCCAAGTGGACCGACATTCCGGAGTTGAAGCAGTTTGAACAGGATAACAAGGTGAAGCCCGCGAGTGATCAGAAGTAGCTCTTGTAGTGCTGCACTGGTGCTTCACCCGAAATCTAAGTGTTTGAGTCCGGGTTGAGAATCTGTACGGTTCAGAGGGATAAGTATCTATTTTGGACAACGTGTTCTGTTCTCAGATTTTGGATGTGAACAGGGCCAATGAACAGAAATTAATCGCGGCGTCAGGATAATGGATTCTCATTAAATAGTAATTGCACCATAAATTCACACAAATGAAACTCTGATGTTAAATTTTACTCTAGCAAGGCTCGCTGTAGCTTGCCCTGTTTCAGTACATACATACGTCTGTTTTCTGAAGAAACTCTGATGTTGTAGTCATATAAAACGGCATGTGAGGTGTCAGCCCCTGTGGGGTTCACTCACAGTGATGCCATTAAGACGTCATCATTTATGAGTCACTGCCCAGACCCCATTTCGCCTGCCTGCCTTTGATCAAACATATACATACCTATGCCAAATGCCCAGATCAAAGCACCCAAGAATCCCAACTCGTATTCTTGCGAACCTGAATCCCAGCAACCTTCGATCGAAAACAATTCTATCCTTCCCCAAACCTTTCAACTAACCCATACATCGAACGACCCTTCCTTTGACAAAATGCCAGTCCACAATATTCAGTCGTAAGACCACCTAAACCCCCCGCTCACCAGTCCGAAAACCAAAGCCTCAAGAGTACAACAGTCATTGCATAAGTACAGCACTAAGCCACGCCGCAGAGAACAAGCCTTCCACAATACCATCTCCGACAACGACTTCGTCATCGCGAATTTCTTCGCCACACAAGACGAGGGATGCAAGACTCTAGCGCCAATCTTCGTCGAGTACGATTCCAACCCCCCTCCCACGAGTAGCAGCATCATTGATGCAAGGAAAACTGGAACTTGGGCTAAACATACATGATTGAATAAATAGGCAGGCCAACCGTGAGGATCATCAACGTATCTTCTTCGGCAAGGTAGATGTGCACGAGTTGGTGGATTTGAGTAAGACATTGGGTGTGACGAAGACGCCGACGTTCGTGGCTTATAAAGACGGGAGTAGAGCTGGGCAGATTGTTGAGCCAGGAACGCAGGCTCTGTTGCAGTTCATCAGGGAACTTGCGTGATGCCGAGGTAAGGATTGGTGTTTGGTGTTGCACTACGGAAAAATGATGTGATCTAGTATGGGCGAAACTGAGTGCCGAGTGGTTTACTGAGACCGTTGCTTGATAAGAACAGGAGTCCTTGGTCTATTACTATTCGAAGCGCAAATTTGTTAACGCTCGGGTTATACGGCGCGCATAGAGAAAGGACACTTGCAGCCAATACTTCATCTCTTATTTTGCTTGACTCTTCGGAACAACTTAGCCGAAGTCGACGCATGAATCATGATTGTTTTCCATGTTGATCCTCCGAGCCTGAGAAGCAGACCACAGTGCATGGACAACGTCACCCCCCATACCGAGTGTCCTGCTCCTTCTATATTTGCAAGCTAGAGTTGTGTGATGCTAGGTATTTAAAGAAGAAAAAAACTGTTTCCGAAAGGCCTACAAATCCCATGGTCGCCACTGAAACTTGAATGTTTGGACCCAGGTCATATTGCCGCCGAGTCACACCAAAACTTGGGACAATGTGTTCAAACCTACCGCAGGTATACCTGCGGGTACAAGAAGCCGGAGGTGTTCATGCAATGCGTTGCGCGTCAGGGCACAAACATCAAATGCAGCCCCATAATGAAGCCGAACCTTCTCGAATCAGTTCTTATCAAGCACATGGTGAAGGTGGGAAAGGGTGAGAATAATGAGATGCATCGCCAGGCCCAAGGGTGCAGATGGGCTATTTGTCGATAGGATGCCTCCTTAGCACTGAGCAGGGGCCGACGAATACGTCAAGCTGAGAGCGATAATATGTAACACGATATGACGCGGGCGAGAATTCCGGGCAGGCCGAGGAATCGAGAAAGGAGGCGCATTGAAGAAGCAGGCACTCCTGTTTCGATCACGATGTATCTCCTGACTCCCGACTCCTGAGTGAGATTCTTCGATCCACGTCCACGCAAAGCGCCTCCTTTTTCGGTTCCTCGTCCTGCTTAGACTTCTCGCCTGTGTCATATCGTGTTACATATTATCGTTCCGCTTGGCGTATTTGTCGGTACTTGCTACGTCATATCGGAGCTATCCTATAGGTCAATAGCTCATCATCTTCACCCTTAGCGATGCATTTCATCCTTTCTCTCCTTCGCCATGTGCTTGCTGCACAAAGGAACTGGCTAGGGAATACGGGGGACTGCATTTGACGTTTGTGCCCTGACGTGCAACGCATTGCTTGAACTCTTCCGGCTTCTTGTACCAGTAGGTGGGAAAGGTCTGATACGTCGTCCGTCCACCAGAGAGCAATAGTGCTGTTAACTATATCATCGTCGTCAGTTAGATAGACATGCGAGTAGTCGTACGTTGCTGTTCTTTTGCTGAGGGGTAAGCCATTGCGGGGAATACAGTGATGGTCACTGCTGGAGACGGCGGTCGCCGGTCTTCGTCGTTTGAGTTGTACCGTTTGGAAGCAAATACCAGTGCCAAAGCTTGCTACCTTGAGTAGGGCGTGCTGAGAATGTGAGGGACTGAGTGGCGCATAAGAGCTGCAACAAAACAAGGGAATGCGAATAAATCTCTTCGGTCGGTGTGTGTTGTTTGCTGTGAAGGCAGCGGGCCAAAAATTGGTTCATCGAGCGCTTGAAATCAGCGAACATGTCAATTGAATGTCAGTTGCCGGTGAATGCCAGCAAAAGTGCTTTTGTCCCAGCTGGGCATCGCCGGCATTACCATGACACTAATATCATGCCAGATCTCTGCAATGGGCGCGGCGCGTCGCAAATTTATCTAAACCGTACTCCATGTACTATAAATTCGAGGTAGGTAGTCACAGCTTTGCCCTTTTACGTTGTATTCATATGGCGGAACAAAACCTCGATCGCTCGGAGAGTGAGGCTGTGAGGTAGGAGGTACCTACATTAGGTATCTACGGCCCAACCTTAGACCCGCTCCATCAAATCAACCCGTACTTCGGCCTACCCTACAAGCACAGCGGGGTCGCAAAAATAAAACCAAACGCTAGACGCGTATCACCCGCTGACATCCCGCGCATGGGATGCCGACACTGTACGCCGGGCCATCTCCCAGCGCACACTACGAGCACCGGCGGGCCACAACAGCGACAGATCCAAAGTTCTGTCTCGA